>VKOC01029547.1:0-12601 GCA_009364415.1 Spea multiplicata
GAGTTGCCGAGCGGTCTTCTTCAGCAACCGCTCGGCACCCCTTGGGCCCTGGAGTTCTGACTGGCAGAACTCCAGGGCCCGGTCGCAGTTGCGACCCCTGTGACCCCGGTAGTTCCACCACTGGGACAGAGGAAGGGATAGACGGGACAGAGGGACAGAGACCTGAAATCCCGTGTACATCGGGACAGTTGGGGGGCATGCTTTAGCAGATCTACAAGCAAATTCATGTCTTATGCATATTTGGGGATGTTTTTTTGGCCAAATGTTTATATTTTCAAATGCACATTCCTACCCTCCTGATCTGGCTTGCAGATATAAATCCTTCCCTTTTTATGTTAAAAACTTTCCTTCCTCTTATTTATCTCTCTCTTTCCCCTTTTGTAGCTTTCCTGAAACACCGCCAGCCATCTGCAAGCCACCACCATGACACAAGCACTAACCCACCCTCCCCTCTGTTTATTTTATACAGTGACAGGAAAAAGTAAGGGAACCCTTATGCTGGAATTACCAGCATTTATATGTACATTTGTCTTGATATATGAAATAATTGTAATCTAAGTTACAATAATCAACAAACACAATCTGTTTGTTGTTGTATTGTTCTTGTCCATATTGAATACATCATTCAAACATTCACAGTCTGGGTTTGGAACAGAATGTGAACCCCTAGGCCGATCATTTCAACAAAAGCTAATTGGAGGTGTGTTTTGCTACACTGACATAAACATTAACATTTTGAGTTTGCTAATCTCAAGAAGCATCTGTAACCATGCCTCACAAAATAAGAAAACTCAGAAGACCTACAATCAAGAATTCTAGATTTGCAAAAAGCTGGAAAGGGTTGCAACGTAATCTCAAAGAGTTGACATATTCATTGGTTCACAGTTAGACAAATTGTTTATAAATAGATCCGATTTGGTACTGTGGCTGCTCTCCCTAGAAGTGGACACATAGCCAAGATGACTCTAAGGACACAATACAGAATGCTCCATGAGGCAAAAAAGAGCCCTAGAGTAACAGCTAAAGGCTTGAAGTAATCATTGGACCTGGATAACATCTCTGTTCATGAATTTGCCATACGCAAAACATTGAACGGGCGTGGAGTCTAGGGCAGGACACCACAGCTGCTCTTCAATTTTACACCACTGTTCACTTAAAGTTTGCCAAAGGGCACCTTGACACTTCACAACGGTACTGAGAAAATGTTTTGTGTACTGATGAATCTAAGTACACATCTAAGTAATTGTGCACGAAGAACATGCAGCACTGTATGTGGCGTAAAAAGAACACTGTATACCCAGATGAAATCATCCCAACAGTGAAGTATGGTGGAGGGAGCATCATGATTTAGGACTGCTTTGCTGCCTCATGGCCTGCACAGCTTCCCATCCTTAAGGGGACAATGAATTCCCATGTTTATCAAGGTATCCTATAGGAAATTGTCAGGGTGGTTGTCTGTTAGCTGAATCTCAGTAGAAGTTGTGTAATGCAGCAGGACAATGACCCTAAACATCAAAGTAAATCTACTACAGAATGTTTTGGGGGGATTTAATCGCCTTTTGGGGGAGCCCAGACCTTAACTCATTAGAGATTAACACCAGACACCCTAAGAATATAGGTGGGCTTAAGCAGTTCTGTAAGGAAGATTGGTTTAAAATTCCTCCTGAACGTTGTGCAGGTCTCAGCGGAAGCGCTTGCTTAGGAAGGTTCGACCAGTTATTAAATCAAAGGGTTTACTTACTTTTTTCCACCAGCACTGTTAATATTTAATGGATGTGTTCAATATGTGAAACATTATCATTGTGTATTTTAGCTTAAGCACGTTGTGTTTTTGTGATTTACATGTACATCAGATCACATTTTATAAACAATTAATGCAGAAAACCAGATAATTCCAAAGGTTTTGCTTACTTTTTCTTGCTGCTGTATATCCTATTATGCATCCTGAAACCACTTACACCTAATTACTGCTACAAGCAGGGCCGGCCCTACAATAGGGCAGACTGGGGCAATTGCCCCAGGCGGCACTTTAGAAGGGGCGGCACTTTGCCGCCCCGAGCGTTTTTTCTTTTTGAAACGGAAGAGAGAGAGAGGGGCGCCGAGTGGTTTTCGCTTACCCGCTCGGCGCCCCCTCTCTCTCTCCTCTGCGGCGAGTCTCCCTGTTCGGTCTTGGTGCCGGCTTCCGCTTGTAATGCTGAGCGCCGGAAGTGGCGTCAATTTCCGGCGCTCAGAATTACAAGCCGGCACGGTGCAGAGCAGGGAGACTCGCCGCAGGACTCTTAAGGTAAGTACCGGGGGGGCGTCGGCGAAGTTTAAAATGCCGCCCCCCCCGCCGACGCCGGCGGGGGGCGCGCATTTTAAACTTCGCCCCAGGCGGCGTTACGCCTTCGGCCGGCCCTGGCTACAAGTGAGCCGCAACTCCCTCTTCTCACTCATCCTTTAGTTTCAATTATCCATATAATTCCTTTAGATTTTAAGATCATGAGCAGGGCCCTCATAACCTCAGCATTCTTTTTTAGGAATCTTGTATAAAAGTACCATAAGGCTAGATGGCAAGCTCACAGGCAAAGTTCTCTATTGTTTGTGTCGGTTTGTTTCAATGGTTATTTGTTATGTATATGGATAAGGATAATAATAATTTCTAAAGCAGCTGTTACTAAAGACCTATTATGTATTAACTTACCATTGACATCCAGAGATGCTTTACGTATAAGGTCAGTGAAATCTTTGTACTGCAGAAGTGAGTTTAATATTCTCCGATTGTCAACTGGAATTGAGGCGTTGAGTTTATACTCAATTCTTGCGGCTGTTAAGCCTGCGCTGTTACTAGAGTCAGAAAGGAAAACTGTGATTAAAGGAAAACAAAGTTTTGATGCAATTCAGTTTGTTAATTACTGCAATGAAACAGCTGTAGGGTGCGCAGCTGTCAAACGAGGGAGATGAAGAAAGAGACCCCTTTATTCAAGGTTATACAACTATTGCCACTGCATTGCATAGGCAGTGCAAGGGTCATGGGATGGATATGGAATAGTAAACCAAAAAAATATAGTATCCTTAAGGTGGCAGGTATTTTACATTTTAGGTAGCAGATTTTTTTTTTTTTGCATTTTTGTTACGTCACTTCCCACTCTCTTCTTTACCCACACAAACTATATATAGATTTTGTTTAGGACAACTAGGGCTTTTTTCTGAAATCATTCTCAGCTCTATATGCTATAATTTGGCATCACGGTTGATTTCTTTAAAATATGTGCAAATACAGCAAAAAATCTTAATTTGCATTGAACAATATTTCCTGGATATAACCAAGCCCCACATGCATAGATATGTCATGCTTTTGGGATGTTATAGGGTGTATATGATGTCAGGCAATGTCCAAGGATTGAGGAGGACCAAGAGACCCGTCAGCAAAGGTAGGGGTGTGTGTGTGTACAGTATGTAAGTGGAATTATATTTGTGTATGTATATGTGGGTGTGTGTATATATATATATATATATATATGTCTATATTTGAGAGTGTGTGAATTTGTTAATGTATAAAATAAAATAAGCAAGCTTTAAAAAAATTACAAAACAGGGGCTGAGGGTTATGATACAGACTCGAAGGAAAAGCATATGACAGAGGGTGGGAGATCTGAGAGCAGGCTGGGTATACGTTAGGGGTAAGGAATCTGATAGGGTAGAAAAAGATACAGGAGAAATATAATGGTGAGCAAACCAAGACAAGAGGAAAAAGTAGTTTAATAATAAATGATAGGGGAGACATAAAGAGGGGAATAATAAAACAAAGGGGAGTATTAAAGAAAGTTTAATAAAACATAAAAAGAAATGGGAGGGGTAAAAAATGATTAGGAGAGGGTTAATAAAAAAAGATATGCGGTGATATAAATGAGGAGGTTAATAAATACATACAGGGTAAAGAATTACAGATTGGGAAAATATTTCAAGAGTATTGTAGGATAATTTTAAAACTGGGGTCAAAATTCCAACTCAATTTTGTGATTGTCTGGCACATCCCTTGAAATTCTCATAAATTCTTTGCCGAGTGAATTATTTTATGTTTTCACACTTATGACTTATTTTTCTTTAAATAAATTAAATTTGTATTTGTTTAATTTATTTAGAATTGCGTTTATTGTAAAAAATATTTTGGAAGGACCTACAAGCTATCTTGCACCAGGGCCCTTAGCTCACTAGTTTCACCCTTGACATAACCTGAAGCTTCTCTAGTCAGTAATCCTACCACTAACTAAAATTCCCTGATAAGTAACCCTAACACTAAAATTCCCTGCTAAACTATAATTCAATGAATTTAAAAAATATACATAATAATCATCAAACATAAAAAAATAACCCTTAAGGGTAAACAATTGATGTGTAAATGCTATTGATATGATCAACAGCCTTAAGTCAGGCTTAGGGAAACTCCCAGCCTAAAGAAACCACTTGATACAGCACAAGCATAGATAAATATATGTAACCCCCAAATAGTTATATTGGTCATACGTAAAATTTACTGCTGGGGAGAGTAGATATCCTCCATAACTTTGTCCAAGGAGTGGTGTTAGCTGGAAAATAAAATAAAAAATATCTCTCAGTCTGTCAAATATCGTATCAATATGTCCTCATTCTATGTGGGTATCACATATTAAAAACCATATTTGCCATTTAGCGCTCTTAACAACACTTGGTAAACAAGTTTGCTCTTGGAGATACTATTTTTGTTAAAAGCCAAATTGATTGAAATAACTCCACGTTTAAGTACTGAATGTATTCTATGTGTTTAACAAAACAACAGTGTTAAAAATAATATATTGGTTTACATTTCATTTGTAAACAAGTATTACAAAGAAGAGGCAAGAGGAATGAAAGAATAAATGGGACCATATATAAAACTGAAAAAAAACATGACTTAAATTGCATTTGTGGGCTACACTAATACACTCAAGGAAAGGATGGGGAAAGGGATTTCTACACACTCAGCACTCCTAAAATAGAGCTTGTATAAGAGCAAAAATAGTGTACATTGATTTAAGAATGACAGACGTTTTATTTAAGTCAAATGAAAGTATACACACCAAGCTTAGGAGTTTATTTCTTAGAGTAAGTGCGCCATCTGATGAGCTGTTTGAGAGATCTGAAGTGTAATCCTGCTTGAGTGTGAACATCACAGTAATACCCACTGGCAATAAAAAAGTATTAGATGAAAAGCTGCACATGATTTTAACACACTGCACATAAATTGTATGCGAGATCCAGTAATGGAAGAACAAACGCTTAGGTGTATATGGGCTACAAAACATATTGCCGGTTTCAATCACAGAGACAGTGCTAAGTAATTGTCTCCTCCCAAATCTAAATATCAATTTTCCTTCCTTATACTTATGGACCACTCTACAGTCTTTGACACTGCTGAAGACCTCAAACTGATGCATTCCTACAGTACCTGTGTCACAGGCTGCACCTGTTCTATGAAATTCCCTTGTTTTGTTTTTGTTTGATGATCACCCACATAAGCTATGTGACGAAAAGTATGTGGACACCTGACCTTTAAACTTTTGAGAGCTTGTTGGACCTCCTATACCAAAACCTTATGCAGTAATATGGAGTTTGCCCCCACTCCACTCTTCTGAGAAGGCTTTTCAAAAGATTTTGTATTGTCTCTGTGGGACTTCAACTCCTAATTTTCTTAGCCAACATTCAACAGGACGTATGGGCAATGATACACTGGCATAACCACAGGCATATGGATGTGTAGGTGTGTGAGCATGTGTGTGTGAGCATGGATGTGTAATTGTGTGTGTGAGCATGGATGTGTAATTGTGTGTGTGAGCGTGGATGTGTAATTGTGTGTGAGCGAGCGTGGATGTGTAATTGTGTATATGAGCATGAATGTGTAATTGTGTGTGTGTGAGAGCATGGATGTGTAGGTGTGTGTGTATTACCATGGATGTGCAGGTGTGTGTGTGTGAGCACGGATGTGTAGGGGTGTGTGAGCATGGATGTGTAAGCTGCGTGAGATGGAGTGTGTGTTAGTGAGTATGAGTAAGTAGTGTAAGGTTTTTACATATGTGTGCCAGAGTGTATGTTGAAAGGGGGGTCGCAAGGGGCAAAGAAGACACAGACACGTTGTGAAGTTGGGGTGCCCGGGGCAATGTTCGCAACTTTCTAGTTACGCCCCTGGAATGAAACTAGAGAACTGGCCGCTGTTTTGCATACTAACAAATTCTCAAACTGTGTGATGGGTATGATATGACATGGATTAGTTGGACATCCTTTAGAAACAATTCTTTACATTGGTAATGTGTGATGGCTGCTTTATCATTTTACAGTAAATGCTAATGACCCTGTTTAAATTGTAGCTTTTTACAATGTAACCTTAAATTGCACATCTTAAATGCAAAATGAGTTCAAAGCACTTTTATAACAAAAAAGTGTTGAAGATCTCATAAACGTAAGGACAGCTGTAGCCGTTGCCTTTTTGGTTTTTGTATACAAGTTACTAGACTGTAATTGTGCTCATGACAAACAATGGCAGAAGTATTTTGAGTGTTTAAGTATTTGATGTATTTGTAATTCATGTATCGGCACTGTCACTCTTACAAAATGATTTAAATAAATAATCATTTTTACAAAATAATTCTTTAAAATTCTCTAATTGAACAAAAAACAGAATCAAATTGAAATAAAAAGGAAAGGAATAGCTGTCTCCTCATAGCTCAATAATCAAAACATAGTTGATGTTCCTGGAGGGATAAGTCAAGTGGCAAGTGATTTGGGTAAAGTGGAAAAAATGGTCAGAACTGTGGCAACTGGCATTTAATGTGGAGTAATGCATTTATGGCATAAATACCCATAGTCTTAAACTACAGTAACATCAGGAAATATTTTACTGAAAGGGTAATGGATGCATGGAATAGATGTCAATACAGGTTGAGCAGAATGGCTGGGCCGAATGGTTCTTATAAGACTTGTGTATTCGTCTTCGGGCGAACATGAAAACGAACACGAAGAGAAGACAGTGGCGGGAAGACGAAGACACACAACACGAAGATCTTCGTGATCGTCTTCTAATCTCCCCGGTCCCTTCCCCATCTAGCCTACCTTATCTTCGTGGGAGTTGACGGAAGCGGAACGAACACTGGTCTACCTGTTCTATCAGTTAAATGTCCGTACAAGCGACTTTATTGGTCGTTCGTACGGACATTTAACTGCTAGAGCAGGGAGACCAGTGGTATCTGCCGGACAAGTTACGGCACCAGGAGCTAAAGTCTGTACGAGCGACTCTATTTGTCGCCAGCCCCCTGCTGGCGACCAATAGAGTTGCTCATACGGACATTTAAACTCCTGACGCCAGAGCTGCTGCAGTACGCGTTAACCCCGTATTAACCCTTATAAAAAATAAAAAAAAAACGAACATGAAGAATGTTCACGAATATTCACCCGAATAGAAGACTGGAACGGGTGAATATTCGCGGAATACGAATATTTTTTTTTTGCCGAAGATGAGCACGAAGACGAACACGAAGCCTCCTGGTGCCCAAGTCTAGTTCTTATCAGCTGTCGGTTTCTATGTTTATTACATCTGTACAAAATAGACTAATCTCTCTCCTAATGTGCACTTAAGCACTATGCCCCTAATCACAGGCTTTTATATAATAAAAGGCTTTTATCTTGATTAGCCCAGTATGTATTTCTCAGTACTTGGATTTTCCAAATCTTTAGAAACCTTTTTATTTATATTTTTAAGTTCCAGAGGATTACCGTTTCTAGTGGTGGTTGTGATGGTAGCAGTTGTGACTGGTATTGAAGATACACTGGCGAAAGAGCTGGTGAGTAAAGATGTGCTGTTTTGGGAGTTAATGACTGATGGGGAAGCTGTACCACTAGAGGAGTCTGTGACTGTTGATGAAATGGCACTATTGGAGGAGTTAGTGACTGTTGGTGAAGCTGCACTATTGGAAGAAATGGTGACTGATGATGAAGCTGTGCTGTTTTGGGAGCTACTGACCGATGGAGAAGCTGTACTACTAGAGTAGTCTGTGAGTGTTGATGATGCAGTGCTATTGGAAGAGTTAGTGACTGTTGATGAAGCTGTGCTGGCTTGGGAGTTACTGACTGATGGGGAAGCTGTACTACTAGAGTAGTCTGTGACTGTTGATGATGCATTGGAAGAGTTAGTGACTGTTGGTGAAGCTGTGCTATTGGAAGAAATGGTGACTGATGATATAGCTATGCTCTGTTGAGAGTTACTGACTGATGGGGAAGCTGTACCACTAGAGGAGTCTGTGACTGTTGAAGATGCAGTGCTATTGGAAGAGTTAGTGACTGTTGATGAAGCTGCGCTATTGGAAGAAATGGTGACTGATGATGAAGTCGTACTACTAGAGTAGTCTGTGACTGTTGGTGAACCTGCGTTAATGGAAGAAATGGTGACTGATGGTGAAGCTGTACTGCTAGAGGAATCTGTGACTGTTATTGAAACAGTGCTATGGGAAGAGTTAGTGACTGTTGGTGAAGCTGTGCTATTGGAAGAAATGGTGACTGTTGAAGAAGCTGTGCTGTTTTGGGAGTTACTGACTGATGATGAAGTCGTACTACTAGAGTAGTCTGTGACTGTTGGTGAACCTGCGTTAATGGAAGAAATGGTGACTGATGGTGAAGCTGTACTGCTAGAGGAATCTGTGACTGTTATTGAAACAGTGCTATGGGAAGAGTTAGTGACTGTTGGTGAAGCTGTGCTATTGGAAGAAATGGTGACTGTTGAAGAAGCTGTGCTGTTTTGGGAGTTACTGACTGATGATGAAGTCGTACTACTAGAGGAGTCTGTGACTGATGGTGATGTTGTGCTGTTGGAGGAGTCAGTGACAGTTAGGATCGTTTTGCTATCAGATGAGCCAGTTCCTGTTGATGAAACTGTGCTACTGAAGGAGTACGGATCGCTTAAAGTTGCAGTTCCTGGTGATGCTGTAAATAGAAAAACAACAATATTTGTAGAGATTATGTTATAATCATATGAAAAATAATGTATTTAAAATCAAACAATATTCCGTACTTGTGTATTATTCAGGTGTCACCTAGTGTATTATCCGGGTTCCAATTTGCAATTACAACATAGCAATACATTTTATTATTACTAAATCTTCTTCAGAAAATTAATATTAGTTAATTATATATAAAATTTAATAGCACATGTTAATCCTGAAGGCCAATAACGTTTTATTGAAGCACTTAAATTAGATATTCTTGTTTCATAAGTTGTTGCCACATAAATTCTGCAAAGTAACACCATTTAACTGAACCCTATAATCTTTCAATTGTTTGTGTATAAGTACCTGTTTCTGGAACAACAAAATTATATTTATGATTTACTATAAAACCCAGTTCGTAGTCTAATTTTATTACAGCAAGCATCCTTATTGCATCACCAGACACCACTAGGATAAAATAATTCGGTGCTTGTTTTTGCATGTATGTTAGGACGGAAGAATACATTTTTTCCGGAAATTGTTTTATTGCATCTTCATTCAGTGTTAACAAAAACCCAAATTTTTATTGCAGAAGTGTCGCTGAACCTTCTTTACAGTGTGAAAGAAAAAAAATGAGGTGGCACACGAATAATAAACTAGGCGGCACCAGGATAATAAACAAGTATCCAATATTCTCAATATCAGTTGGCCTTTATAGCCTGAACCTGATTGCAGGTTTTCCCACATAGGGAACTGAGGTTGAATGTGGAACTTTTTAGCATAATCATTAGTAAAAAAAAGAGTATATTGCACTTTATTGCATTTTATTTGTCTTTATAGCTTTATCCCTTATTGCCTCATTCTGAATTTAGGCTTCATGTGAGCTAGGTAATGGAACTGTATTAAACGTAAGAAAACATCCACCTCCTTATGGCCTCTTGTTAGATTAGAAAATTACAAATGACCTGTAAGGAGTTGCGTGATGCTTCCTTGGTAATCAGCCACCCATAGTCTAACTAGGCTTTATTGGAACTGTAGGTTTCTTAGAGGTTGTACAACACTGATAAAACAAGGTGTGAAACTGAATTGGAAAAACCCCACCAGATTAAGTAAACACAAGTAAAACATAGGCATTTAGCCTATGCCCATCTTAAAAATATTTTAAAAAACCCTAATATACAAAAAAAAGAAAAGAAAAATAACCCATCTTTATTAACTGTCATGACCAGCAGCCTCCACTGTAATGCAATACAGGATTTTTTTTAACCAGAGACTGCTGGTGCACAGATCTATATAAGAAGGTCCTTGTGCTGCCAGTAGCCATTTTGGAAGACAGCACCATCAGGTGAAGATGTATTATTTTTCTTTAGATCTATTTCAAATTTTGTTTGGATGGCTCATTCCCAATTGGATGCATGACATTTTTTTATTTTTTGTGAGTGCTAAATTGACTTGACCTTCTGCTGCCCAATCTCATGTAACAGCGAACCCCCGGAAAACGTTTACATTTTTTAATGCCCGATCGCGTCACTGCTGACGTTACTCAGAAGGTCACCAGAGGACAGGATATCCCCCTGCTGGGGTATCCAATCACTCCGATGAGGCACAGACACTGTGATCCCTATGCAAGTCTGTGGGGACTTGCATAGAGATCACAGTGTGATCGGCGCAAGGAGGAGAGTGAGAAACCATGTTTCTCACTCTTCTCCCATGCTGAAAAGGAAACAAAATATTAGGGACTTAGATATAAGTAATTGGTGTGCCAATGGCCTAAAGAAATATAATCAGCTGGTCCAAAATGACAACATTAGACCTTTTGCGGAGTTAGCAGAAGAGTCTGACCTATCTCTGAAGGATGGGTTTACTTATCTACGAATAAAGAGTTACATAGAGTCCCAGGATAGAATATATAATGAAATTAAACCCAACATAATAACTTTGATGGAAAAAGATATAAATATCAAGACGGTGCTAAAAAGTGGGATAAGTGAAGAAGTGGGCCCCCTAAACAAATCAAAAGCACTCATGAAGTGGCAGATAGATATAGGTCATGAAATCAACCAGGAGGAGTGGTTCAGAACACTTTCTAAGTTTAAAAAAAAACAAACCAAAAACATACATTGTCTAAACCTCAACGAATTGCAATTTAAAAAATGAACAGATGGCATTTGGTTCCGGAAAGGCTGAAAAAGATGTTCCCGCTGGTCTCAGACCTATGTTGGAGATGCAACATGGAGAACGGTTCCTATGTCCACATTTGGTGGAGGTGTAAAAAACTTGACAAGTTCTGGCTTATGGTCGTCTCAGTGTTAGATATGTTAGAAATCACTGGAATACAACACTCTCTTGAGAGTTTTCTTTTCCATCTAACATGGACAAATGAAAATAATATACAAAAATATCTAGCCCTCCATACATTAATGGTAGCTAAAATTCCCCACTGGGAAAAACTGGAAACCCAAATAAGTTTTCAATTGCAAATGGAAAAAGGTCTTATGGAAGGCAAACACAAAATAACAGCACTCGAGGCTTTAAAAAAATGGCATCTACTGTTCTCTAATGATACACCAGAACAAATTTAGCTATTATAACAAATAACTCTTTTCTTTTATGACACTCGAGTAATACATAGCCCTTGGCCACTTTGTAATATTTCTGGTATTGTGACTCCCAAAAATGTCGTTAGGTACTGTTCTTTTTTTTTTTTTTTTTTTAGGTTTATTTTATGCAACAAAATATTTTGTGCACAATATTGTATGTATTTATTGTGAGATTTTATGTTTTATATGTTGATATGTCTTTGTGGTGTAGACTATTTAAAAAAAAATATAATACATATTTAAATAAATAAAATCACTAAAATACAAAAAGTAATAATTTTTAAAATAAAGTGAGGTCATTGTGACATCACTGGCATTAATAACATGTTCAAAGGTCCCTAAGAGGACCTCTAACCATACTGCACTGATAACATTTAAAAAAAAAATAAAAAAAAAAAAATATATATATAAAAAAGTAATAATAATAAAAACCCACTTACATCCCATTGCCCTAACACAACATCTAAAATGTATAACCCTTCTGCCCCTTTTCACAACCCCCAAACCCGTTAAGCCATAAGCGTAAAAATTCTACGAATAATCTACACTTTATAGTATGTTCCCTATAAGTGCTGGGAAAGTATGGAATATCTATATAAATTAGGTATTTCTGAAATCAGGACACCTGAACTGATAAACTTGGAGGGGATTTTTCCATCACTTTACCTAATTTTGTCAGGATTCAGAGGGAAAATATATAACAAATTAGTTTTTTTCTAATTTTCACTAGTTTTTACTAAATTTCTCATCCTAAACAATATATATAGATTACATGGGTACACTATTTGCAGGAAAGGAGAATAATCGCTGAACCTACATACCGCAAAAATGGCAAAATTGCTCCGGGCTTTGAGGTACCTAAAACACCTGGGACTGAAGGGGTTAATTACCCCTCCAGATATTCTGGCTCATTCTATGGATGTGTACAAGAAAAAATGACATGGGTACCAGTCAGTGGCGGAACTACCGGGGTCGCAGGGGTCGCGACTGCGACCGAGCCCTGGAGTTTTGCCAGTCAGGGGGGCCCAAGGG
>VKOC01029551.1:0-21375 GCA_009364415.1 Spea multiplicata
ATATTAATATCAGACCCTAGCTGTTGCCAATATATTTTATACTGAAAAAATTGGACCCCAGGAAAGCATGTTCCTGGGCCCCGCTCCACGTTCCCTAGCATTCCATCACTCCCTCCGCTACCACACCAAAAAATGCCACACGTAGATTAGGTGAAGACTGTGAGAGTCAGTGCAGTGTTCCTTCTTTCTGCTGACCCTAGCGTGACATTGATAGGTCCTCTCCCCTGTATTCATCCCCAGATGATTCCTGAGCGACCGCTCTCCTCCGTGTCAATCACGGCTCCACAAAAAAGATGGCATTTTAATTTGGGGGCACACGGGGGCCACAGCATGATGTACGGAGCCCTGGCCCCCCTGACAACGCCACTGCATAATGGAAGAACTGCAATTATCACAACAATAGGGAAAGTGTTATTTTACTCTTCCATCATTATTGGTGTGCGCTACTACGTTCATTTTGTCTTGGATATTATTTAAGCTGATACCAGTGGTCTTTTTACAAAAATTAGCACACCTACATAAGGATGGGGTACCCCATAGCTCACGAGGGGAGGGCTTGGATTGACCACTTGTCCATGACATCTATAAAATTACTGCTTAAAGCTTAACTAAATGTAAACATTAAGCAGATATATATTGGTTAATAACAGCCAAGTGTCCACTGATTCCAGTTGTAAGCCAATTCACTTTGAAATTGAATACTTAACCCAAATACATGTTTAATATTTGTGCCCGCTTCTATCACTTTTCTATCCAGTTTGCTGCAATGGTGATTTTTACTTGAAATAATTGAAATATTTTTTAATTAATGTGTCTAAAACATGAATACCTGCTAAGAGTTTACATTTCTGTTTCTTCTGACATTCGGTGTCATAAATATACAATTACGGAAGTGCACTCTAGCTCAAGCACACACTGTTTCATAAATAATGGAATTAAGAATGCGACTTTTATGCCAACATGACTCATAATCATCAATAATAATGAAATGTGTTTTTAACCGCATCTGGACCTCTTAGAGTTTCTTAAATAATTTATGGAACTGAACAACCTTCTGGAGTTTTTCCTGTTATGTAAGTTGCACTACTGTTTCTAGTATGGACCTTGTGCTACATTATAATTACAAATCACTGTGCACTGTGCCATGACATGTCAAAAACACTTGACATAACAGAGGAAGAACTGACATTGTAAGTTGTTAGTAGGATAAAAAGGGATAACAGTGGTAGATAGCATACTAATTTAAATTGTACAAGTAACATCCAAATCTAGAATACATCTCTTACAATAAATAAAAACTCTACATATTAGACTTGTGCATTCAGATTCATATAAATTGCAAATTTAATGAAATTTGCCAATTTCGTCAATATGTATGAATCTCAGAAAATTAAGCCCCCACGAAATGGACAAAATCAAAGCAAAAAGCACAGAATCTTTGTCTGAAAGTTGGAGTCTTTCACTCCCACACATTCTCTCACAATCTCGTTCATTCACTCTCTATGCTCATGCTCTCTGAATGACCACTTCTGCATCACGTTTTTTGCTCTTTATCTTACTTTTCTCTTCTCTCTTTGTTCACATCTTTGCGTACCTGACCCCCCCAATGAACTTCCACGATTGGAAGGTCAGAGTAGAGGACTTCACCTGAAGCTCCCCCATTTTGCCCTAAGATAACCTTGTGTGAACTTCTGCCAAAATGGCAGAGCTTCTAGTGATGTCCTCTCCCCCGAATTGGAGGAATGCAGGTGTTGCATTCAACCATGCAAGTCAATGGAGCCCAGCTTACTAATGGCCTGGAATGGTCTGGGATTTGTTTAATACGAGTAAGTGTAAAACAAAAAATTAGAATAATTTTAGAATAATTTTTACTATAAAAGGCAAAAGCTTAACCTACATAACATTAATATGCATGTCATGGGTGGGTTTTCAGTAATATTAAGCAGACATTCTTTGCCCTGAAGTTGACCCCTAGTCCATACGTATGGTCCAGTTTCTCATCAACTAATTCAGCTGTTTCATTTGACCTATACCCTATACTATATATATAGTATATATATATATATATATTCTACAGAAGAATACTACCTTCCAGAGCATTAGGCTTTCTCACCAGAATGGAGAAAACATTTAACCTCCTATTACCCATACGCCTCACATTCTAAAATTCCACACAGGTAATGCGATGAAGCAGCAGTAAAAAACAGTATGATAGATTGTATAGGAAGATACTATAAGTAGCAGGAAATACATTTAAAAAGGATAGGTTATGGGATGAAGCAAGAACATTTTATGCTGCAGAAAGTACATAAAATAACTTGAGTAAACATCCAGTGGAAGGAGTACATTTTCTTTTCTTGACTGCCTAGGCCTAGGGTGGGAACGGCCCATCAGCCACAAGCCAGGTGGACAGAAACATTGCCTGGTGGACAGAAAAAATGCCTGACATGTTTCATGCCCTCAGGCGCTTAATCATAGGCTGACACAATGGACAGTGGCTAGAGGTGCTGAGAGAAGGGGAATATATCCATATCAATAGAGCTTAGGAGGCTTTTCTGAAGTTAACAACTATGTATGTTCATTATAATCTAGATCTTTGCCACAATGCATCACTGACCTATACTGCTCACTCTACCTAATTCCTATACTGCTTAACCTATGCTATGGGTATTAGATGGGCATTTTTTTTTTAAATATTTCTTATTTTTTGTCTTCCCTTCGATCTCCCCTACACTGATCCCACTGCTATCAGCCAGCAATTGGAGAATTGGAGATTCCAGTAGGCAGACGATGTTGGGTCTCTCCTGTCCAGTGACCTTCTGGCATTTGCAGCTACTGGAGGGAAATGCTCAACTGCACAATCAGGCATTCCTTATATAATGGTGTACCAGAATTCTTGCTGAGCGCCATTACACCTGATCTGTCAGCAACGATTCTGGCTTCTCTGCAGCTGTGAAAAATGCATGTCCCAAGGATCATCTTGTCTTAACTGTTATGGACATACATGTACGTCTATAGGTTAACAAACGGGTTAAAGCTCCATGGGCCGATCAGTGGAGATCAGAGGATCTTCCTTACCGGCCCATGACTGCCACTGATCTCAAAAGTGGGGCAGCTACACAGGACAGTGTGTGAAAACCAGATGCCTGCTGAGGGGATAGTGTGAGCTTGAGCCAGGCTTTTAATGGTATAAGGTCTAAGGCATAAGGTATCCCTAGCCAGAGAGGACCAGCAGGCATCATATTTAGGCTCTGTCGAAATTTTCACTCTCTTTATTTAAATGTCTTCACTTTCCATTATGAAAAGTGACAGTATGCTAGTAGAAACACATTTAAAAGCTAAACATTCCTCCCATTAAATGAAATATAGATTTTGCCTGGAGCAATAACGTAAATACTAATTACTAATATGTGTGACTGCACATCTTATAATCTGACATGTAAATTCTACATATCCTTTATAATCTAAATGAGGAAAACCAACAGCAATGCTTCATTCAAGCCCTTTTAAATTGGAACCATCACATATGAGATAACACCATAATTGAATCCAGCCCCCAAAACCATCCATCACTTCTTTTATTATTCTTATTTAATGTAGCTTAATCAGATTTATGTATTTTTACCTCTGGCATCCACCAGAGACAAAGTCAGGGAATTTCATGCCCGTTTGCCTTGATTTCCCATGATCCCGCAGCCCAAAGAAAAAGCTATAACAAACTTGCTTGACTGTCTGCATGAGCCTGAAGCACTAGACATTGTTTACAACGTCAAGACATACAGTTCCTGTGTAAAGCCATTATCACAAATATCTTAGGGTGAAAAGTAAAATCAAAACATAATCCTTGCAGATGGAAATGTTATATTAATACAAGCGAAAAGGGAAAAAAATGTTTCATAAATTGTATGCAAGTCTAAGGGTTAGAACAAGGAATAATCTGGAACGTGTCCATTCCCTATATGTATTTTACACTTTAAACATTTATTTAGCTATTTACTTTGTTCATATATCTCACTTAATATATTTGAAAAGAAGCAGCGGGGGGCACCATTCATATAAACCAATTAATTTAAAATAATGTGTGTAGTTCTTTCTTTTTAACAACTCTTTAAAAACAGCAAGGCGTTAAAGGTATACTGAATAAAAATATAAATAGATGGTTAAGGGGAACAATTTTGTTCAGTAGAATTACTACTACTATTATTATTTATTGTTTTATATAGCACCATCAGATTCCACAGTGCTGTACAAAGGGTAGACAGGACATAACAATAAGTATATAACATAACAAGATGTCATACAGAAACAACAGGTGATGAGGGCCCTATTAAACAGCTTGAGGAAATGAGTTTTAACATGTGGATGTTCGCTCTATTACTAATATTATTATTGGCACCCCTATGAATTCATATGAGAAAAATATAGTTGAAGTATATTCCCATTGATATTTTCCATTTTTCACAGGGGTATAAATATTAGATCACATATAGGCCAAATTCTCTTAACTATTCATTACAATGGGTAAGACCAAGGAATATAGCTGTGATGTGGGGCAAAAAGGTTTGCCCATTTCCACCATCACGACAATAATTAAGAAGTTCCAGTCAACTGGAAATGTTATGAATCAACCTGAAAGAGGACATGTGTTTATATTGTCTCAATGCACTGTGAAAAGGATGGTCCAAGTGGCCAAAAATCTTAAAGGATCACAGCTGGAGAATTGCAGAACTTAGTTGCGTCTTGGGGTCAAAAAAGTCTCAAAAACTACAATCCAATGTTAACCTACATCACCAAAAGTTGTTTGGAAGGGTATCAAGAAAAAAGACTCTCATCCAAACATCAACATCTTCAGTTTGCTGGACACTACTGTAACTTCAAATAGGATCAGGTTCTATGCAGAGCCGGCCTTAGGCGTTGTAGTGCCCTGTGCGGACTACTCCTCTGGCAGCCCCCTTCACTACCCCCCTCTCTGCCCCTTCAAACTACCCCCTTCAAACTACCCCCTCAAACTACCCTCCCCTGCCCCTTCAAACTACCCCCCTTTGCCCCTTCAAACTACCCCCCCTCTGCCCCTTCAAACTACCCCCCCCTCTGCCCTTCAAACTATCTCTTCAAACTACCCAAGTTCAGTTCACCAGGGTTCATGAACGAGAATGAAAGGCTTAAATATTCTCCCACCATTTGGCGACATTTTAATTAAATTAATAAAGTTTCACATTTTATTAATAGAAGACTCAGGTCTGTTATCTTGGCAAAGGGAGGTAGAGCAAAGTATTGACTAAAAGGGCACCAGCAATTGTTTGATACTCACAAGAGTTTTTTTGTGTAAAGATCAAAAGGTTAGTATTTAGAAAGGGTGGCAATATTTGTGGATATATATATATATATATATATATATATATATATAGTATAACTATAATATAAAATATAAAATGTGTGAAACAATGCAAATCGTAAAAATATTAAAATATTATTTGAGCATATACCAGACAGGACCACAGGTAATCCACCAAAAATATAGTACAGTTGTTACGACTGGAATCACAGGATAATAGTCAAGGTAAGTGACAAGTGTGATCTGGCATTGGCCCACCAGGCTTTTGCCCCATGACCACCCGCACAAAAGGTCAGTTCATTATGAATAATATCTGTCCTGCATGTTTTTTTGTTCATGCTCTGTGGCACACAAGATAAAACCATAATGAAATCTTGTGGTTAAATCACCCTTCACTTCCAATTATTTTATGATTATTATTATTAATAATAATTTATTATTTAATTGTCAAAGTCACCGAGAAATATGTGTTTACAAAAATAACATCACATCTGCCTACCCCAAAAGGCATAACCAGGAAGCTTTATGCAAATCACACTTCATGCTTCGCTATTCCTGCATTGCTTTAGCACATTGTACATAAGTCTCATGAATTAAGCGAAGCCATTATCACAAATATACAGTGATGCTGCAAGTGAAAACCAATAATGAATTGGCAAGATGGCTGCCCTAATACAGCATAAAATAAACTTTCAATTACAAGTATTCATTTATATGAATATATATAAGGCGATAAGAAAAACTTTGATTAATACATTTTATATAGGTGTACCAAAAATGTAACCATTTCCCTTTAAACATGCTACATGAGGGTGCAAATATTTTGTTCCAAAAGAAAGTATTTGTTAAACTTCCTTTATACAGTTTTAAAATAGCCAGCTCTGTGAATTGTTATTCTTCATATGTTGTTTATCACATAACTTGTCAAAAATGACAAATCCAGTATGTGGGTTGTGCTATATTTGTTGTGGAGGAGTGCATTAATGAACATTTATTGTATATACAAAATAACTAATTTTTTTCACTCATGTCTCTCATCCTACATCTCACAATTGTTTATTTAGAGATAAATTCACAAAAAAGTAAATTGTGATTCAATGAAAAGTCACAGCATATTTGTTTTAATATTGTTGTAACTAGTAAATAAAAGTTAAACCCCTTTAGCCCCCTTATCTCTGTGGCTTTTTTTCTATGGGGAAATGCTGGATGCTGTACCATTCCAAAGTCAATGCATATGTATGGTAGCATGTTAGCATGTTAGCATGTTAGCATTAGTTCCCCTACTAATGTTGTGGTAGATCACTAATGGTTTCAGCTGCCAATGGTTTCATCGTAGACTTGGAGTAATGTCTATGTAATACAGCAGCAAAGCTTACAAAACATATCCACATAAGTAGGCATGGGTACAAGTAAAAGACCAAATCAAAAATGCTTCCTATATCCTGTGTGGACAGTGGAAAATCCCTCTGAAAAGTGATATATGCCTTTTTAAATGGTTCATGACAAGTGTTCTAGAATTGTTTTTATATTGGATGGCCAGTTATTACTTCAACAAGACAAATAATATGCTATCCCTTTAATTAAGAAAGGCTTACATGGGGTAAAGGGGTAAAAAATAGAATTAGTAAAAAAAATAAAAAAAAATCGAATTAGCCTTGATGAATAATGCAACCACATTTCACTGATTATAATAAAACAGGGTTCACTTTTGGGCTGTTAGCTATTCAATAAATACCGTATTTACTTAATATGATCTTCAAACAGTTACCCCGAGCTAATCATGGGGGAGATTACAGTGCGTTTTGTTATACCATATTATTTAAATATAAACCCAAATACACAGCAACCTACTATAGGAGACATAGCTTAATATCTTTAGATTTAACAGAGAGTTACAGGAATGATTAAACCTATCATTCACTGACAAGTAGAGGGTGCTTAAAAAAAAGTTTAAATCACATAAAATAACAGGGACTGACAGATTTTCAAATGTTATATGATTTTGTAAAGATACATTAACATTATATCCGACTAAATTATATAATATATGTTTCTAAAATGGGAAATAGCTCAAGGTATGTTTAACACGCTGAAACCTGGGAAATCCACAGATTGCTGTGCCAATTACGGGTTTATTTCTGTTTTAAGCTTTACACTATTATAATGTACCGTACTTGCTCGATTATAAGACGACCCCTATTTTTTCATATTTAATATAAAACTATGATTGAGGAAAAAAAAACATTTTTGTTTTTATCTCCATTTATTTGCCAACCTTCCCCCTGTTATGCACATCTGCCCTCAGGCTTGCCTCTCTGCCCCCTATATGCCACTCTGCCCCCCAGAAATGCCTTATACCCCTTATATGCCATTCTGCCTCCCTGATATGTCACTCTGCCCCAGATATTTCTTATACCCCCTTAAATGCCACTCTGCCCCCCCCAGAAATGCTTTATACCCCCTATATGTCACTCTGCCCCCAAGATATGCCTTATACGCCCTGTATGCCACTCAGAAGCCCCAGCAGAAGTGCCAGCAGCAGCAAAGGTTTCCTGCGTGCATTGCGCAGACATTCACCAACTGCCAGAGAGGAGGATCCAGGTCCCCTACAGCGCTGCGAAGGTTCCTCATCTCTGGCAGCCGGTGAACGTCTGTGTGATGTGAGACAACGGCAGCAGCAGAGGCTGCCAGAGAGGAGGATCCAGGTCCCCTGCAGCGCTGTGGGGGATCTGGATCTTAGTCTTGTAGTCAGACCTCTTTTTGAGCTCTGATTATAAGACAACCTAGAATATAAGATGAGGGGTATTTTTCAGAGCACTTGCTCTGACAAATCCTCCTCTTATAATCGAGCAAATACAGTATATCCGTCTTGTTACCGACCCTTTTTAGAAATAATCAAGTACATTTTGCCACATCATTTATCTGCTACTAATAATTTTCCCTGCCTTTAACTCACACTGGACAAGTAGGCGTCATTTGGTAGACTGAACCGGAAACCCACAGAAGTATCACAAATGCTCCAACTCTTATGGAGCCCAGACAGACACAATCCTGCCTTAATATTTCTCTTAACAACCACAATACAGGCATTATGCACATGGAGGCATCTGACAAGTACATAACCTTAATGTGCTTTCACCTTTTGCCACTTTAGAATGGCAGTTAAAGACATATTGCTGTAGAGAAGGGCTGGTGTCACATACATAAACTATTTAAGATTTAACAGTGTAGGGTGACTTTGGATGTATTATGGAATTCTTAATTTATAAGCTCACATTCAGAATTGTTATAAAAGGCATAGTTCAAACAATTTAAATATTTATGTGGTGAAGCACCATATGCGTTGAAAACTATATCTACTACATGATGAGCTATGTTCGTTATGAAATATAAACTTCCCAAATGATCCTACATTTATTTGTATCCAACTATTTGATATAAATATTTTAGGAGGCATATCCTAAAATCATCAGTAGGAGAGAGTGTAGGTAAAATGGTTCTGACAGATCCATTATTAGGAGTTTGTGCTCCATTATTTTTTCAATGTATTTAAATATAGAGGGTCTGGCCCCTTGTGAAGGATATGTCGCTTTCATTATTTCACCCTACTGGTTGTGGGGATATTTATATATTTATCTTTTGTATTATACAGTCCTGTAGCAAGTAAAGGCTGTCTTTAATCTGTTGTGACAACCAGCACAATATATGTAACTGTATTTATTTGAATCATAAAATATTTATTCTGTGAATGTGATAAAATACAAGAGTTGTGCTCTGGTCAGCGTTTAAGTTGATTAGCCAAACAAAATGCCTACATAGCAGAGGCTGCTGCAAGGAAGCCTCAGGCAGCTTTTAGATGTATCATGTACACTTCAAAGTTTACATTTGGTCTAAGAAAAAGTTACACAGCATTGTTCTGACACAGCTTATGTGAACATCTTTTTTAGACTGTTTCATTCGTGTCATGTGAACTCAGGTCATTTGTCTATAACTACTTCATATGTTTAGATTTAATTAACATTGTATAAAACTAAAAGACATTAATACATGTTAAAAAAACATGGTAATTTTATGTGTACAGGCTAGGAAAAATATTTTCCAAAGTTTGTCGGAATATACCGTATATTCCGGCGTATAAGACGACTGGGCGTATAAGACGACCCCCAACTTTTACAGTCCAAATATAGAGTTTGGACTATACTCGCCGTATAAGACTACCCCTCTACCCAGCGTACAACAACCAGCCAATCACGGCAAGCAATGTACCTTACCGGTGATTTGAAGACATATACATACATGCACTGCCCTTACACACACACACACACCACACATATATAATATATATATGTGTATATATCTACACATATGCCTATCCATACATACACATTTATACACTGCCCTCACCACACACCCCTGCCTTTACACACACATGTATATGTATATATATACCACGTATGTATATATATATATACACACACACACACACACGTGTAAGTACACACCAGTGTGCACTCACACCCCTTTCTCCCCATCTCTTACCTTATCTTCTGTCTTCTTTCTTCCATCCAGTTGTGGGAGCCCGAGGTCTGGCACTTCAGACCTCGGCTTCCCTGCTCTCTAATCACTACGCGCCGGCTATTGATGCCGAGCGCCGGGACATGACGGCATCCCTGCGCTCGGCATCAATAGCCGGCGCGTATGATTAGAGAGCAGGGAAGCCGAGGTCTGAAGTGCCAGACCTCGGGCTTCCCTGCTCCCTCATCACTACGCGCCGGCAATTGATGCCGGGCGCCGGGACATGACGGCATCCCTGCGCTTGGCATCAATAGCCGGTGCGTAGTGATTAGAGAGATTGGTGGCTTCGTGGGAACCTCCGGCTTGGTAAGTACCCGGCGTATAAGACGACCCCCCACTTTTAAAAAGATTTTTTGGGGTTAAAAAGTCATCTTATACGCCGGAATATACGGTACTCATAAGTATGTTCCCCCTTTTTGTGAAGTCGTCCTAAACCCATGCCCCTACTGCAAATTGTAGGGAGAAGATAATTGTCCAAATTTCATAAAAACAAAGTAATCACTATGCCCACCTTGTTGTATCTCTCCCCTCTAAAGTTATTAAAAACACTGAGGACTAAAAACTAAATAATCTTATATAAATAGTGTTTGTGTCTTGCTCTGAACACTATGTGACATTATGCTGCAAATTTATAAATTCCATACAAAAAAAAATATACGTCTAGACGTCTTGATACATGTGGCTGGGATACAAGGAATTTCATATACGTTCAGCTTCTTTTTGATTATGTTATTTGAAGTATCAGTGGCTGAAGCGGTATATCTTTTGAACACTAAGCATCTTTGGTCTGTTGCCTTGGTTGTCTATGGCGGTTGAATGGATCCTTATCTGGACAGATTATTGATAAATAGGTAAAGAGATCCAGAATGAGCAAAGCTGTTACATATGGATCTTTCAAAATACAACAAATAAATCACACTGTATTATCAGTCTTCTATATTTCATCTAATGAAGACAGATTCAAGGAGAAAGAGAAGCGATTCTGCACCTCTATTTCTCTGTGAGTCTGCATTATTTTGTTCCCTTGGACTACTTCTGAAAATGAATGGAGCAACGGGACAGCCTCTCCTCTGTTCCTCCAGTTGGAGGAGATGGTGTGCCTGGAAGCTTCTCCCTTTTGCAGAACTGCTCCCAGAGGCCTTGTTTGTGGAGAAGTGGACAAAAGAAGACACGGTTGAAAAAAGACAACAGAAAAAAAGACACAAGAAAAATAAGAGGCATGACAAGAAGCGTTTAGAAAAGAAAATAGGGAAACATTGAGTGGGAACGTACAAGAGAGAGTGAGTAACAACGAGTGAAAAAGCAAGAAATTGCCAATGAAAATTTGAAAATGGCGATGGGAGATGAGAGTTATGCTGTACCACCATCAATGTCTGACTCAGTATATAGTGATGGGAGTTATGCTGTATCAGTGTCAATGTTTGGCTCAGTATATAATGTTCAGAGTTATGCTGTACCATGGGTCTGTGTCTGGCTCACTATATAATGATAGGAGTTAAGCTGTACCAAGGTCAATGTCAGACTCAGTATATCATGGTAGGAGTCATGCTGTACCACCATCTGTGCCTGGATCACTATAAAATGATAGGATTCATGCTATGAATTACAGTCTGTGAAAGTAAAGGTTACTACAGATGTCTATATTTTTGCTCAGATACAAAATGATATATTCTAATACAAGATGATATATTTGTATGAAAATGTGGATTTCATCACAACCCAGATAAATCATTGATGAAGTATGATTGTGCAATAAGTATGAAACCAGAGTACAGATAACTAGTTTGCCATAGTTCATATTGATATTTCTAATATGAAGCTGTTAATGATATCACTACATGACAGAGTACACGTACTTAACAATAATGCATGTTTTACTACAAATACATAGAAAATAGATTTCTATCCAATAAAAATGATTACATTTTCAATCATGCTCTCCACTACAATTGTGAGACAAAGTATAATATTTAGAATATAATGAAGTTCTATAGGGGGTATTCTAGATTTCCTAATGGTACTTATATAAATAAAATACCTTAGTAATCTAAACCAGCATTTTTCAAAACACAGAGTGCTGAATTTAAAATATTATTAAATGCTTCCGATATGTGTGTACTAGATGACAACTAGCTCTCATAAAATAAACAAATAATGCTGCAATAATCATCTCTAGTTTACTAATAAAATGATGGATTACTATATTTTAATAAAAAATATATCCTGTTATCTTAATATACCTTTATATTTATTGCAGGTATATATGCTCATAGCAAAGTTAATTTTTGTTTATTTGTTTATTTAAAGTTGGGCCACACCACAGAGATATAGTTTGGTGTTTGGTACGATGGTGTTTTATGTGACTTCCATATATTTATATTATATAGTAAGATCTGTTTTGGCTTTAAACAATATTATTTATATCATTACATTTTATTTACAGAGCACCAGCACTATTACAGAAGAGGAGATTACAAAATTAGCAATAACATTAAAATGGTCATAACAGAAATTGACAATAAAATTAACATACATTAAGACATACTGGTACTTTTGCAAACTTAGGATACAGTTAATGCATTTATTAAATGCTAATAAAGTTATTTTGCATGTGCCCAAGTATCACAGGTATGTATGCTTGTGTCAAAATTGTAGGCCCACAGACACTATGCAGCTACAAAACACTAATTTATGTTAATTGGAAGCATACGCCAAGCTGCTTTACCTTGTAATACCTAAAGGATATTAAGAATATTATTACAGCCATTTTATCCATTTTAATTGTTACTCATTTTGGTAATCTTATTTATTTAATTAATATCTGGCCCTCAGCTTTTGCCTGTGAAAATAGAAGATTTACCACGGTAAATTGTAGATGCCTCTGTCTGCAACACCCTATGTTGAGCATTCATTGCATCATTCAGTTGGAATATAAACATTGAACTCAAAATGCCACAGCATCATTATCCTATAGAAAGACTTTGGTTTTTCGTCACACAATATTTTCCACAGAGTCCCCATTAACCAAGGAGAACTAACTGTTAACCCCTTGTTCTAATATAACTTTTGGGGATATAGGGCCCAACTATACCCCACCATATCCTCCATCACCTACACATGAGATGGCAGATGACACTTGCTCCATTACCACAACATAGATCACATATGCCTTTCCTTGATAGACAACGGTAATCAAAATGTCTAATTCTGTCACAATTTCCCACCCTCGTGAGCCTTCGGCATAGCCTGCAGCAGCCCCACATATGTACCATCATCCTGTTTGCCTGTCCACCATCTTCCTTGACTCCAGCTGCAATAGGATCGCCATCACCATACTCTATTATAGCTGCATCCCTCCTTGATGGAAATCACCTGGTGGAAAGGAGCTCAGTGTGGGAGTCTCAGGTGACTTCTCATATACCCCATCCACACCTACATCTGATTCGCTGGTCATTTTGTTGCCATCTTATTTGGTCACCTTGCACTTTATTTTTTTAATTTTATTAGCGTTTACTTATTTTAAATGGAAAAGGTGCCTCAGAAATTACAAATGAAGCATTTGCGTATACACAAAAAATAATAAAAATTACAATGGTTGAGCAAAATGGAGGCAATTTTGATGTATTATACAAGGCATAGATAAAGTTGATATGTCTGAGAGAGAGGTAGGAATATTCAAGATAAATACACATACTCAGGTATGATGGGGGTAGACCAGTCATGTTGGTAGCAAGACTGTTAGCATTTCTGGGACTTCTATGTTTATAGTGTAATGATGCCTGGTATTTTTGTTTTTGTTGCTGTAAAACCTACATATTTAAAGCAATTTCCTGGATGTAGAATGACTGATCTTCTATTCTAATAAAATAGGAGATATTTAAATTGTTTCCATTATATTTATTTTTCATATCTTTGTTTTAAAAACTAATCACAAGTTGTTAAATTATGTATGAAGCGCTGAGCTCTGATAATCTCATTTCAAGTTTGGCAATAAAAGCAGTAATAAATAATTTTACCCTATTAAGCCACACATATGGAGAAGGCAGGGTAGACTGAACAATTTTCTTTGAGCATCAGATTACACCATTCTTTATTACCTATGTAACATTGGGTTGCTACTATTGTCAATATTTATAAACCAACAGATAGTATGTAACTATAGATTTAAGTTATTCAAAAACCTTCTTCCACTGATTTGTTTTTAAAAGTAAATTTACAACTTTTTCTTTGGAGCATGGGGATTAAAAAATACAAATCAAAGACTTTATGCTTTTAATATGTCAAATAAGTATTTTCTATGCATTATCTATATATAATATAAAAGAGTGGTATGAGTTGAAGATTGATGTAAAGAATAATACAGTAACAGGTAATGGAACGATATGAAAATAATATAATCTAAGAAATTATTTTTAATTCTCTGTAATTCTATATAAAGATAATCACCAATATTAGAAAATTTTTAAAACGTCATGCAGCATATACAATAGATTTTTTAGTATGGGGTTAGTCATTTATATCTTGTTATTGTATATCTAGCTAAAACAGTATGGACTAAATGTAACTAGATAATATGTTTGAGTGGTGCACATACGTGCCTAAATGCATTGGCATCCTCTTATGCTGGGATTTATGGATGCTCTGATGAATAGAATAAGAACAGACCTTAACAGATGGAGTTATGCTTATGTAGGGATGGAAATCAATACTCCAAACCCTTGCAATTAAGCTTCCCAGATCCTGCCCCCACCACTTATGTCACCACAAAGTTTACTCTTTGCTCTAGTTCCCAGTATAGTTTTGGCCATTATTATATGGAAGCAAACGGTGCAAGATGGAATCCCTTCCAAAATTCTCAAGCCCGCTACTCACGTTTGTTTCTAACAGGGATTTTCCTCTGGGCCTCCATAAGAATGTTTTTGCTCCTTTACTTGTCAGATCCTCCACTAGTCACAGCGGGTGCCATAAAAAGCTTTGAGGAAATTAACGGGGAAGCATGTTGTGTAAATAAAATCATACAAACCCCAACAAATCAATTTCTAATTTCAGGTTGTAATGCAGGAAAATAGGAAAAATGCCAACGGTGAATACTTTTGCAAGGCACTGTACTGTATATATGATCACAGCAGTGTAGAATAGAAAGGAGTTAGTTCCAGACTGTGCGGCTGTCGACACTGGGACAGCGGTTACTTGAACATGGAGAAACTAATATAGTGCAACTATAAAATCAGATTCTTTGTAAGGGGTTCATGTGTATTTTGTTTATTGCTGTACACATGCAGAAACATTCTGCAATCATACCTAGTAATATTAATAAACAAGACAACTTTAAAATTAGAAATAATACAGAACATAGTTATAGCACATGCAAGTACTCAAAATAATGCTCTCCCGGTGCAGTACATCTTTAAACTCTAATATTAATGCAATTTACAAGCAATAAGTATAATTCAGATATACGTGGTCAGTGTAATTTTAGCAAAGGAAAAGAAATCTAAATTTAGACTTGTCTCTTGACAGAATGTCTGCTTCTGCGGAGAGGTCTAAAAAAGCTGAACCAGAAGTAATTGCAGCCGCCACAGGGATGAATCATCTTTCATTTAGATTCAGTGTGTGCTGCCATCATAGCACAGAAGGATTTGGGGATGCCTCTCATTGATCTGCCTGTGCTCTGCATGAACAGCACCTTTAATGCTTTAAATATAAGTATAATTTAATATGACAATATGTATAATAATAGTTATTCTTTCGTAACAAAACCGCAAGAGGTCGGATACGAAGGAGTAATATAATTACAGTATGTAATCATTTAATCAATATTTTCAGTCATGATGTCTAAGATTCAGCAAACCTTGAAATGTAATCGCGTTTTGCTGGGCATACGTGTAATGTATGCTTCATATAGGGTTGGTATTAGCAGCTTTTCCTCCATAGCTATCTGCAAATATTATTTAATTTCAGCCTGTTAGCAACAGAAATGTTTAAAAACAGTCAAGAAAGTAAAACTTGCCTTTTCAATGCTTTTTAAATATGACAAAAAATAAAAAGTATCCATGGAAAAAACACCTTTTAAACTTATATTTAATATGGTACCTTCTAATGTGCCATTGTTGCATTAAAACCCTACAGAACACTGGTGAATAATATCTGTATATAAGAATTGATACTTATAGGGGTAGAGTTGTCAAGATAGTCTACTGAAGTCCACTTGACTTCATTATACATGACTGAGGTAGCGCCAATGCGTCGCCCCCTTTTACCCCCCCTTTCCAAATAAATACACAAACACAAAGTAAACAATATAATGCTTTATTATAGTCAACTGATGGAAAAATAAGGCCACGGTGCAGTCCGCTTTACGCCTTCCACACCGTGACACAGATATAAATAACTTTATTAATAAAATAAACTTTATTATGTAAACACATATAAATATAGCGATGCACGTGACGCACCACCTGACTTACTTATGACACGTGCAAGCCTTAAAACTAACCATTGTAAACCAAATGTACAGGTTACACATCGTAACCATAAATTGTAAACAACTACCCGGCTGGCACAGGCGTAAAACCGTAAAAACGTAGAGACCACCGGCGTCCCCTGCACGGTAGCCATTGTCACGGCTAGGATTCACCAAGGCACAAGCCCAGGGAGTGTCCTGCACTTAGGCCGAGGGCCTGTGCACCACGGGTAAAACCACACCTAAGGTGGTTAACCCTTGCTCTATGCCAGCTTGATAACCAACCGCCACGGAACAGAAAGGAAATAAAAAGAGAGAGGGGTGGGAGGGAAAGCTTTTCAGGTCAATTGAAAAAGTGACCTAAATGGGGTGGGCTCCCATATATATAGTGACCCCCACCCCTAGGCACAGTAGGATGATGCAAACCTATCATTGTCAGCCGAGGGCCGTCAATCAACATAGACTGACAGCCCCCTGAGCTGACTCAGCAAAATTACTGATAAACAGGAAAACGGGAGGGGGGAGAGGGCTGCCTGACGTCCCCTCAGTCATGCGCCCTTGTTGCTCCATGCTCTCGCCTGGGGCTTTCTTTACGAAGGGCCGATCCCAATGAGGTTGTGCTGCAGGAAGACCCTGTCAGGTCCTGTGTAATACAAAATTTAACCAGAAAGATGTGTTTCCCTACACGTTACATGCATTATACGGGTCCATCTCAGCCCTTCGTGCTGGAGAAATATGCCAGTGTTATCATTTCATAATGAATAATAAAGTGAGGAGGTTGAAACCACAACACTACTGTAAACTCTCCCTTTAGTGAATAAACCCCAAGATCTTCAATTTGTGACATCCATTATAAAACCACCTGAAATTGGTGAATAACATTAATAACGTTATAAAAAAATATGTTGTGGTAGAGAGATTGTATGTATGTCTATAATACATTCTGTATAAATGTAGCTTGGCATTATGTGAGTGCAAACATACATTATATGGACAAAAAGTATTGGGACACCCGACCATTACACCAACAGGGACATTTATGACGTTGCATTCTAAATACGTAAACATTAATATGTCATTGGCTCCCCCTTTGCCACTATAACAGCTTTCACTCTTCACAGGATTTTGGAGTGCTTCTGTGGGAATGTTTACTCATTCTTCCAGTAGAGCTCATAATCTCCATTCCAGTTCATCCCAAAGGTGTTCGATGGGGTTGAGGTTAGGACTCTGTGCAGGATGGTCAAGTTCTTCCACAAAAAATCATCCAACCATGACTTTATGGAGCTTGCTTTGTGCACTGGGGCACAGTCATGCTGGAACAGAAAAAGTCCTTCTCCAAACTGTTCCCACAAAGTTGGAAGCATACAATTGTCTAAAGTGTGTTTGTATGCTGTAGCTTTAATATTACCCTTTACTGGAACTGAGTCCTTCCTCACACTATGCATTCTATTAAGTAGCATGCTCTGTGAATGTGCATGTTCCACCTCTTTGTGGCTGATCTGTTGCTACTATTAGACATTTTCTCTTCACAGTAATAGCACTTACAGTGGACTGGGGCAGACATTTTACAAAAGTGGCAAAGGTGGCATTCTATGACAGTGCCATGTTTAAAGCCACTGAGCTCTTCTGTAAGTATAGCCGAATCACCTAAATTCAATAATTAGGAAGGGTGTCCTAAAACTTTTGTCCATATAGTGTATATCAGGCAGGTAAATGTTATCACCTTTACAGAGTTTATTTTTTGGGAACGTAGATAAAAAAATCCATTCAGTCCTGGGATTTCCATAACCTTTTAAAGGCGTTAAAATGTTGACTCTGTGGGAAATTCATCTTCAAATCAAATTACAGCAAATATCATGGAAGATTGGTATTGTGAATCAAAATGTTGTATAGAATGAGAAATCAATAAATTAATTGGCAGGTTTGCAGTAGAAATTTTCACTGTGGTATAATTGTAATTTATACAAAAATCACTGAAGAATCATTCAAGTCGCTTCATATAGAAAAATAAATACAATAGTACAGACCTTTTGTTGCTTCATAACCAGTATTGGTGAAATGTCCATTAATCAGAAATATATTTTTATTAAATGTGGTTATTGTGGGTCATTGCTTTCTCCATAGGGTCAAGGTTCTACGTATCTATAAATTCAATTCTCATTAGAAATACTAAAACTTAAGATCTGTATAGAAACAAAAAATAAGTGGTCCGGCTCTGTATTACTTGTGAATACACAACACGAGCTCCTTTCCTCTTGCTCAAAGGGATGTTTTTGACCTGCAAATAAGTCATATCGATCATAGTGGAGTCCATGTTTCTACATCTGTCACTTAATGTTCCTTTCAGTTTAAATCAAATTTGTGTATCATGTGTACTATATGTATAACTTACTACTGGATTTCATGCAGATTTAAAAATGGGGGATGACATCTGTCTTTGTTCACCTAACTGTACTAAATTGACAGGTGTACCACTTTAACTTTGATTTTTTCATATAAGTTATACTTTTATTAACAGTTTTTGGAGTGAATGGTCCAGATCCAGATTTGTATTATAATGTTATAACATGTATAGTTTGACTTTTTCATTTCTTTCATGCAGAGCCTTTCACAGTTCACCATATCATTGGCCAGCTCAACGATAAAGTTGGACATCGACAACATACTGCTGTACCTTTCACTACCATTACACACCTGAATGCAGGCAGATTAAATATGCTTATTTTAATCACAACTTTAATCACAACTTTCCCACTGACATTGATTTACTTGGAATCTCGATAGAGGTAAGAGTTAAAGTTAAACAAGAGGTATGGACAATATTTTGTCCCAGCGAAGTTCCAGTAGAATATTAATTATTAGATGCAGAGGTCAGGCAGAGAGAGGTAGAAAAAAGGGTAGAGAGAAGGAAAGAAAGGATGAAAAGGAAGCGAAGAGGATGAGAAAATGTGGATAAGGTATGAGAGAAAAGGGGTTACAGTGTGTACTCAAAACGGGGTTGTCTCCATTGGGGGGAGTAGGTGCTCTCCTGGTACATAAGTTAGACATCAGACGTTACAGGCCTTGTTTGGTGTGTGTAATTGTGGATTCCATGGAACTCATGGATCCTAAATTTTATGGAAAGAGTTCTGTAAATCTTGTAGTAAAGCAGTCAGTTGATCAATCTTGCATCCCTAATTTTATTCTTGAGCAAAGCGAAGGAACATGGTTGTTCAATTTCAAAGCAATAACTTTACCGGTAGTTAAGCTTATTCTGGTTATTAGTTTGTTTTTGTGTTTTGTAAAGATGCCAAGTAGGTGTGAGAGTAGGAAGCCTACTACGGTTTTAGTGGAACAGGTTTCTGCATTAGGTTTGTAATCAAAAGCTGGATCTGTGTCCACAGTGAGGACAGTTTAGGACAACTCCACCAGACATGGAGATAAGTACTGGTTTGTGAGTAGCGTTCCAGCAGAGTTCTGAGGGAAGTTTAGGATGGGCTATTGACAAGATGTCATGAATGATAAATAATATCAAACGGAACAATAATGTTGTGTATCCCTTCAGCCAGTTAAACTATTTCTCATGTGTTTATAAAATATCACAAGCCCAATTTATCTTTCTTGTCACTGTCGAATATTTATACCTTCTGGCAAATGCTATCCCTTGGACAAGGCTGTAGAACAAGTTGAAATTGTTCTTTCAATTTAGTACTATGATGCTGCATTGGTGAAATATCCTCTAAATATCTACCACATCCAATAAGCTATATAGTTCTGTATTCAATGTATTGTATACACACATTTATGTAGTAATACATAACTAGCCACACAGAATCTCTTATTGCACAACAATAATGTTAGTGACAGTAGACAAGACTAATTCATGAACTTTTCAAACTTTGAAAGTAATTTCATCTTTTAACAGCAGATTTCAAAGGTGGAAAATACTCCATTTGATGAAGCTTTGTTTTCTTCTAACGCTTCTCATCATAACTAAACCCAATTGAGTATAAACTATTAAAACCCATACATATGGACCAAGTTAACATGGGCATATATTGTAAGCAGCACATGGCTGTGTAATATAGGATAAGAGTCAGGTAAGGGTTTCAAACACTTTGAAAAGCACATTCACTTCTCTGGGGGTGTTGAGTAACACAAAACCCATCAGACATCCAATGAAACTTCTATACAATTGTATTAAAAATGATTTTGCCTCTGATTTTTTTCTATATATTTTTTTCTGATTGCATCTGCAAATACATACTAATTGTTGAACTTCTCATTTCAGGTTCTCTTCAGCAACTATAGGAAAAAGGGTTTTTTTTTGCACAATTTGCTACAATGTATCTGTGATAAGACAGTTTCCTCAATAAAAATTCACAGAATTCTGACTTGAAGTGTTAACACATATCTTCATAGCTGGTGAAATTCTTCTTGAAGTTTACATTGACTCATTGTAGCAGACATCTCAGAAATCCTTAATGCACTGCCAGTACCTATTGAATGTTTGTTGCCTTTTTTATCTATTTCTTTCCTTATATAGTGTTTCTTTTTCAACATATTTATTATAATTACAAATACTTATTATTACCTCTAGTTATATATAAAACATGCACATATATATATATATATACATATATATAGTAGACATGCTAATTTAAATGATTACTTGTGTAAGCAAAACAATTGTAACACGAATATGATAATGATGCGTAGGTTTTAGGACATAAATATGTGTGTGCGAAAAGGTTATATTTGTCTTGTATCATTTACAGTTCATAAGGAGATCTTGACACATTTTTATGGCTCGTTCACCTTAATTGAGCCTAATTGTTAAATTACTTTGATCTCAATTGGCTGCATAGAGCTGGTGATAACCTTTGTCCATTCCCAACCTTACAATGATGTAACAGCTATGAAGTGATGAAGCTGCTGCTTTTGCTCAGACTTGATACTCAAACAGCAATAAAAATAGGGAACAAAAATGTGGAAGTATTCCACTGTTGATGCAAAGTCTAGT
>VKOC01029552.1:0-23098 GCA_009364415.1 Spea multiplicata
TCACTATATACTGAGGCAGGCATTGACAGGGGTACACCATAACACCTATCACTATATACCGAGGCAGACAATGACAATGGTACAGCATAACACCTGTACCATTGTCACTTCAGTGTTTCAGGGATGCACCTAAATGAAAATTCTGAACCGAAACCGAAAATTCAGCATTTACTTGGCCAAAACGGAAAATGACCCCCATCATAAAAAAAATCTCACACTTTTATATAAAGTAACTAACACACCAAAATTGTACAAAAAATTTCAATAACTATATAACTCACACTCCTATCATCCCTAGGCATACCCAGATTCCAGCATGTACTAGCTGACTTGGCATGACAGGAGTGTGATTGCTAACAACGGCAAGTCCCCCCCCCCACAGACACACACAGGGCAGAGGAGCACAATACGATGCAGATCTCATAGAAAATGAATAGTGCAGGTCCGGTGAGTGACCTGAAATGGAGTACGAGTTGTGATCAGGGCTTTAGGTGTTCAGACACCATGTGTGGGCCAACCCCATGGTGCCCCTCCCCATCCTCGCCCCCAGAGTCCCTTTGTCCCCTCTGTCACTGTACCGCACCTCTCTTTTCCTCCATCATGCAGTTCAGCTATAGATCAAATTAACAACAGATGGAAACTTAGAATTGCAGGTATAGATCAAATGAATACAACATACCAACCCTGTATTTGCAGGTATTAACAAATGACACATTAAACATAGCATTGCAGGTACAGAGCAACAAAGTAACACACAAACCCAACCTTACAGGTATAGATCAACTGAGAAATGCACCCAGATTGCACCCGCAAGACCTGCCTAGCACCCAGATGGAAAGATTACCATCTTTGTCCCCAAACAACCTGCCTGTGCCAATTTTGCCCCAGCCTGCCTGTGCCATCTTTGTCCCAAACAGCCTGCATGTGCCCTCTTAGCCCCAAACAGCCTCCTTGCACCACACTGCCCACAAAATCCTTACATACACATGTATTAACCCATTCACTCATTTCCACATATTCATTCACAGATATTCATTAATTCCCTCATTCACAAATAATCATTCATTCACTGATTCACAGATACTCTTTCACAAATACTCATTTACACATATTCATTCACAAATACTCATTCATGTACTCATTCAAGGAGGAGCTGCTATGCCCACCCGGAATGACTAGGCTCGGGGCAGCTGCCCCTTTTTCCCCGCTTTAAAGATGGCCCGTAACCCTTTCCATACTGATAGATGTCTCTTTGTTTCTAATTTGTTCTTGAATTTCTTTAGTTCAATGCATCATGTGCTGCTTTTTGAGACCTTTTAGCCTAATTCACTTTGCAAGACAGGTTTTATTTCATTGACGTTTAGATTAAACAGGGCTGCCAGTAACCATGTTTGAGTGTGTCTAATGAAATTGTAACTAATTATCAATTAAATTTGGTTGATTAAGTAACTAAGAGGACAATTACTTTTTCACATAGGACCAGGTAGGGTTGGATAACTTCTTCCTTACAGGAATCCTCATTTAAAAACAACATTTTGTGTTTACTCATGTTTTCTTTATCTAGTATTAAAATGTCCTGAAACATCTAAGTGTAACAAATACACAAAAATAGAATAAATTGGGAAGGGGTGAATACTTTTTCACAGCACTGTACAGAATTTAATATGTCAGTGGAGGAATTCCTTATGTAGGATATAAAGTAGATAATGCCTCAGTTGGGAGACCTGAAATGCATTTTTAAGACTGGGCAAAACATCAATACAAGTATACATGTATGAGACCACGTCATACATGTTTTTGGGAGTAGAACCATTATAGTTGTGGAGAAAGGGTCAGATTTCAGGGTTCTCTATCTACTTGGAATCTACAAGGTGGTTGAATTCCTTTTTCACACTTTTCTTTGCACATTTAAGTTTTTAATATTCTAATTTTTTGCACTGCTTTCATCAAAGAGCATTATAACATTACCGGAGATACCCTTTTCCCATTAGGAACAAAATGCATTTGACACAAACCAAGGCACCGTATCCCACGAAGATATTTGAAATAAATGTAGGACAGAGGAGAGGTGGAGGTTACAAAATACATAAATATGAAAGGGATTGCCAGAAAGGATTATGTCTTCCTTGCAAAATGCATGAAAATGTCTGACAGCAGAGTACCCTCCAAGAATATTGAGATCCCTTAGTGTTTACTGATAGTTTTCATCCCAAAAATTATACATTATTTTAGTAGCCCTCCTCTGAACTCTCCCCATAATATCAATCTCATTCTGGAGATAGGGTCTGCAGAACTGTACACAATAACCCTGGATGCCCGTTACATCATTTTGTGAAGGCTATAGTGGTGTCAGAAGCATCCAGTACAGGTTTAATATATGAGGACAAGAAAATATATTTTAATGGTGCACTGCTTTAAATAAATACTGTATATTAATAAATAACCACAGTGGGCATGCTAAATATAAGCTGCATTGCAATACATTTCAGACACTTCATTAGCTATTACGGATAGTAATATCCATGCTTAATCCCATTGCTAATGGTTGGGCACACATGAAATATATATACATACATACATATTACAATGTTTTTCCAGCGTAGGCAAAGTATTCATTAAAAATATAAAAAGTAGATTTTGTTACATTTTTATCTATTAATAAAAAAATTGGAAGAAAGTTAACATTAAGTAAAACTAACTGTTATTTCTTCCTAGCCTTGAGATCATAGTTGAATATGCATGTAGTCAAGTATGCTGTGTGACATTTTAGAATATTTGCAACTTTCATATCAGTTAGAAATAAAGCATCTAAAAATATAATTTTTAGTCTAAAGTTTTTCTTTCCTAAACTAGTGATTTAAATAATTTTGAGTTGGAAATGTTAATGTCATGATATGATTTAGTCTTTTAATGCAGTTATTTTTGGTTTTCATTGGCATTAATAAATAGGAAATTATGCATTGCACTGAATAGTTAATACATGAAAATACAATGTATTGCAGGCTAAGACTGCCTGTCTTACACACTGTGCAAATACCCAGTGGTACAGTGGCCGAAAGAGCAAAATACTGGATACAGGCGTGCACATGCTGTGAGAGCATAAAAGGTAATGTGTTGAAACTAGCCAGCAGCTGCACTCATGTCATTTGGCAGCCACTAGCCTAAGTGCCAGGATAGCTTAGTCATCCTGATGTATTGTGATTTCTTATCATGACTTTATACTTGGTTGACCCTGTGTTGTCTAGAGTCCAGTTAAAAAACCTTTGCATATTGATAACCAAACCTAAATTTATGTCCTTCAAATTTTACATTTATATAAAATCCAAAATTCCTTACACGTAGGTTGAAAATACACAAAAAAATAAACAAATTAAATGGAGCATTATAATTTAATTATTATTTAACTAATTTATTAGTGCTGTTTCTGGCTAAATGTACGCTTAGCTTTACGCTGGAAACATACAATACATTTCTCATATATTACAAGGGTATAAATTCTAACATTCTGGTAAGTGCTTCATGTAAGGCAATATACTTCACAATCCTCTGGCTTTGCAATGGTACATTACGTTTTGTATGTGTGAGAGAAATGCAGTATGCCATTCTACCTTATAATTTGTGTGTATCAAAACTATCTTTAATTTAGGTGAAGATAACCAGTGAGGGTCCCAGCTCTTGTCCCTGGTCAGTACTTGTGAATTTAGATAAACATGAAAAGAAATCCGCAACTCACTCATCTTTACAGATGTCTAAAATCACTCAGGAGGTGGTTAATTTTCACATACACACATGAGACTAAACAAGGACATTTACATTATTTCACTGGAGACTTGTTAACATCATTACATCCTACCAAAAATATGGAGTTCATTGCAACATATATGGTAGACATATATGGTAGACTAGAAAGGGATATAATGACACAATCACAATAAAAAAATGTGCACCTCCCCTTAAATGTCTGCTAATATGCATATAAGATTCTAAGTCCATCACAAATTCATTAAACAGTTACTGCTACAGGTGACTGGACAGGAGAACTTTAGACACCTGTAATAGTCAATCATTCACTTATTAAGTATCTCTGTTGACATATTATAGTTAATCTTTGACAAGTTTTTTAGTTGGCTGTATGATTTTTGCCCCATTTAAATATTTAATCTATTAGATGTTTCTAGAGAATATATTTAGCATATACAAAACATTTATTACGCTAAATGTTTTAACCAAAAACTGACCCAATCCTTTCGGGCACTCATTACAAATCACGGGGATAAATGTTCACACTGTATAAAGTACAGAGAAAAGATTCTAAAATGATTTGCTACTAGAATTTTCATGCCACTTAACCTCAGATTTTCAAAACAAACACGAATATATTTCTTTTACAACACAATCAAGAAGCCCTATCAAATGTAATGTTTATGCATTTGTAATTGCATTGTTAACTGTTGCTTCTTGGTTGCAAATTATTTCATAACATAATAAACAAATAAGTAGTTTATTGCTGCTGATTATGTACTTTTTATATTTGTTACTGTTAACTTTGCCTTACTCTCTTGAGGGACTGACTACTTTATATCTAGAAACCTCAGGTGTGACTTGAAAGTGCATATTCACAGATCAGTAAGTAAACAGTTCAACAAATGAGGACATTGCTGGGATTTTTAACGCTAGTCCGTAATATTTCATTATATCTGAAGACTGACTTGAATGCTGTTAACTTGCTTAATCGCATGCTTTCAAGTTGCCATTGAATATTTTGGTTCTTCAAGAGGCCATGTGTTGGATGGTAGATCTGGCACATTGGAAATAAATAATCTTTCTGGCATACTGTTAAATGGTTAATAGTTGATCCAGCTCTATATGAGGAAACCCCCCCATTAAAAATGGATGCCAGCAAAGGTGATTGCGCACTGAAAATATGCTAATTGCATGCTGAAAATATGGTATTGTAAAAGATGAATATGGTGTAATGAGGCAATGGAGCATGAAGGAGTAACAAAAAATATAATTACAGGATTGAGTAAATACTCAAGAAATCTGAATAGCGAAGGGGCGGATAAACTGGGAAAATTGTAGCTATAGCATTTCTAATGGATTAATATGAAATATAATGGAAGGCCGACAACAGTAGTGCAGAAAAGACGGAATTATTGATTCCGTAAGTAATAGCCAAGGAAAAGCAAGACAGAAACTGAGTAAGGAATCAATTTTGAAAACAGGAATGTAAATGACAAATCTTTTTACCAGGCTTTCCTTTCAAAAAGCTTGAAACAAAGGTACAGTTGTATAAAAGTATGTTTCAGCAAAACCGCAACATTCAGTTTTTATATTTTTTTCTAATAATTTAATATATGTAAACATTAATATGTATGTAGCTATGGTTACTATTTTCTATATTTTCATTTATCACATTCACTAGTAATGGCCACAGATTAATCTGAAGTGCGGTAAAGGGTTAGTACAAAATGGGGTATACGCATCTATTTCAAACATTACATCTGACCTTTCCGAGTCAATAATTTGCTCTAAAAATATTAATTTATTGATTTATAAAGCAACATATTTCATAGTTCCGTACAATGATGCTTAACCATATATCTGTGTGAATGTATTTAACTTAAGTGATGCAAAAATGCATTGTAAAAGGTTCTGCAAAATGTTCCAAATTAAATAAGAATAAAAGAAACAGGCGCTTTTATAATACAGTGCGCTGCTACATTTTGTATTATGCTAGTCAGTAATTATTAATTATTACCAACCAAGTAAGGTACCTTGTCTGTATTTCTAATTGAGTCAAATATATGGTTAGCAGTGCTTAAAAGCTGATTAGATAAGTTCTAAAGAGAGGGTGTGGGCCTACCAATTATTATCATGAGTGTGATACCATGGAAAACACTTAAAATGATGTTATTTAATCATAGTCCTTTTCTGATTGACCGACTGAGATTTAGCTTACAACAGTAAAAGGCATATTTTACCTTTAATCTAGACCACTTAAATAAAACATTTACCACTTTTCTAGTGAATGTTATAGACCTTATTACGAAAAAGCCGCCATCACTTCCACATCACAGCTACACTATGTGTATATTCTATGTGAATCCCCTCAGCATTTTCATAATCTAATTCATTCGCTTTAAGTTTAGGTTACAAATGGTAAAATTTGGTTGACAAATAACACATCTGTTCTGTGATGCCTCAACAACTGAGTTGAAAAAAAGCCAAAACATAGAGGAGCGATGACTCCCCCCAGATGTATAGGGTATCCTTTTGAGTCTTAATGCTTTTAAAAATAGTTAATGTTTTTACCCTTTTTCCAGAGCATAATTAGTACTTTTAAAGCAATGTTATGTGGAGGAGGAATATTTTGAAGAAAAGCTGAGGTGTATTTGCTGAGGTGCAACTCAGAGCCACCATAGATGCTTTTGCGTGTGTATGTATATATTACCTAATATATCTGTCTTAGTCTCTCAACGTCCGTCTTGTCATACCTTTTAAATGTATGTACTGTAAGACGCCATGCATACATTGTTTTCACTATATAAAGAAAATGTAGGAATAATAACAATAACTATATAGTTGAGCTGCTTACTTTTTATTTCAGTCCAGCTTGGTTTTCATTTCATAAGAATTCAATCAAGTTGTAACAAGAGTTGACATTTACAAATACACAAGTTATTTCTTTTCAAGACATTGTTTAAGCGTACATTAAAAGCCTTACTCCCTTTCACCTAGAAGACATAGAGTGGATGCTTGCTATGGTCAGCAAGATGTGATATCAAGCTCTCCAACATGGTCAAAAGAATAAGCTCCTCGTTATCTTTACAAAAGAGTTTTTGAAAGACGTTAAACCAAAAATATTCAAGGGAGCGTGTAAATTATTAGATGGTGCACATTTTTGGCTGGCCTTTTTTCGTTCAGGCTTTGCTGCATTCCAAATGTAACCTTTTTTACATAACTTTTGAACTTTGAATAGTATTTCATGCCTTTGGAATGCATGCTTATCAGTATTAAAAAAAATGTTAATTGTAATTTTAAAGTGATATTTCATTTATAATTGGGTTTACATAAGTAGATTTGTCTGACACCATTGCAGCTGTATGCTTTAATAACATGATCAACAAGAAAACATCACAGAAGATCAAGTTGGGACCCCATAAAAGCAAACATTCTGTACTGATATAGCAATAATGAACAATGCATTAGCTATTTCTCATATTGTTTAAGCATTTGCAAAAGCACTGGTAGTTATTTAAGCTACACTTAATATCGGCAGAAGCAAAGATGTCCCTCAATACCACCCAATGATGATCAAATAAACATATGTAGACTGATTAGCAGAGTACCTTGAAAACAACTTGAGTACAGTTGAAAAAATAACAAAAGGCTCATAGCAAATGCTTTGTCTCTCCCATCTTGTTGAACCTATTTTGATTAAGTAAAATATATTAATACAGATACATATGGATGTAGATTTGCATGCATTCAACACTAGATGGCAGTGATATGTTGGTGGTAGTAGTAGGCCACCTTTCCAAAAACGCCTGCAGATGTCTTATCTTATTAGTCAAAGCAACATTAGGCCCTTGGTAAAGTGCTAATTTTGAAATAATTCAACGTAACTTAATAAAAAGTAGCTGCTTGGTAACACTAGCTGCTCCTGTTTTGCCTATTTGCCCTTGAGTATAGCCCAATTTCAAGATATGCCCTTCTCTCCCACTTCATAGACAAAGATAATGGGGTTTTGTAAAATAAGTGATTCTAGGGCACAGTTAGAAAAGTGGTCTTATCACGAATAGAATGGTCCAATCATCACATTTTATGTTGATAAAGCCACTATTGAAACATTATTCTCTACTTGCATAAGAGAGGAAAGAGCCCAATCGAAGGCCTGGAAAAAACATATATATAACATAAAGAATCCATCTAAACACAAATCACTTTGGTAGAAATGTATAAGATTCTATAGATTTGCCCATAAATACATGATGTACACATTATATATTATATAATTATAATTATATGTTTCATTTCACAATTTGGACAGTAATGAAAACAATACATTTATTAATCCATGCTAGTTGTATTTCATAGACAGAACAGAACAGCATATTCCTTTTAGTGAATCTGGACAAATAAATAATTTAGCATAATTCAAAGGACTAAATCTAAAAGTCACTGCCAAACATTTGAAGAGTGTTCAGAATTCATAAAAATAAAAATTGTTCTAACATATTTTGCCCATGACTATGTTTCAATTTCAATACTGTTATTCTTAATTTATTTTTTCTGGATATTATAATTGCTACAGATTGTAAGTATTTTGGACCTAGAGAATCATTAGTAATGTCGGCATTATGCTTCCTGTAATATGTTTTGTATATCCAATATCCATATAATTGCTATGTTTACTTGCCAGATATATATATTTGATTTAATAATATATAAGAAAATCAAGGTCATAAAAAGTATTGGAAATCTGGAGATAAAGGCAAAAAAACCCAAAAAAGCATATTTACCTAATATTTAAATTACAGTTAATAAAAAACAAGCATATAGTGTAACAGTCACACATAAAATAATATTCTTTTAGGTCAGGATTTTCCACACCTTAAAAGTCTGTTCATATATCAGTTATTGTCGGAATGACCCATTGCACATAGCTATAGAATATTTTGTGGCTATATATAAAAAATATAATAACAATGAATAATTACATTTGAGATGTCTGTTTTTTTATATTCTGAACTTGTATTTTAGAGTAAATAATAAGGACTAGCTATGTTAAAAACCCATAAAAGTCTTGATGAGATATTTCAGTATTAAAAAAGCATATTTAATACGTAACTATATAATAATGCTTGGATTCTAAACTATAACCAGGTATCCTTAACTGCCCAAATATCTGGAACACTTATGTATACTGAGAAATAATCAAATTTTTTCAAATACCAAAAAAAATCAATACTATCACAAGTTATACGTCAAAGATCAATGCTGCCTCCTCCTGACCTTGAAAAATCCCTCTAAAAGAATAACTGCATATGTGCTTTAACATGAGAAAACGCAATTTCTTACTTATGTTGGATGTTGATCAGGTGGTCATCAGAAGTGATCTGGATCGAATGTGTAACTTGTACCGCAATGGATCAGTTGAAACAAGGCTGGCTAGCAGTACGAGTGGCACGTAGCACTCATCCTGTTAACCATGAAATATGCATTGGCAGTTTGACATGTTCACTCATTTCGCTTCTCCCATCACCTTCCTGACAATTCAATTCAGTTCTTTTGATAATGAACTAGAAAGAGAAAAGTTGACTAGGAAATGGGGACTTATCCTGAAACAGTTTTCTTTTCCTGGTGGTGGGGGATTCATCAAAATGAAGCAATAGCTTTGATGCAACAAGCCCACCTACTGTTAATTCCCTCTGTATTTGAAAATCAATGCCAATTTATTTTTAACGCACCAAACAAAAGATGCCAAAGTACATAAACCTATCTAGCCCCTGCCCCTTGTCTCACTTTTTCTGCCTCTCACTCATTACCTTTCTCTCTTGCTACTGTTATGATCTTAAAAAAAAACATTTAAATTCACTCATTCACCTTCATTTTATTCTATGGAAACATCACTGAATAATGCATCAAATCACTTTTTATAGTAGTGTTTGAATTGTTTTAAATGAAAGGGACACACCATTATGATAATATAGGAAAAGATAACCTAACAATGCCTTTAATTCTTTTCAAAATACAGAATGAGGCACATAGTTTATATTGTTTACTTAAAAATCATAGCAGTTGCTAAATGTTTATCAGCAAGTGCAAAAATGAAGTTGTGGGCTCTGGTTTACTCTTGCTGTGTATACATATATACATATACATATATATATATATATATATATATATATATATATATATATATATATATATTAATGCTGCTCTAAGCCTAACCCAGGTCAATGCCCCCCTAATAACCTCTATTCTTAATGCTGTGTGCTGGGATATAATGTCATATTAATGACTACAGGGTTTTTAGCAAATTTTCTATGTTGTTTAGGTTGAAACTTTTAGAAAAAAATATACTTAAATATATACTATATATATATATATATATATATATATATATACATACACCAGCTGTCTCCTTGAACTATCTCTGCCTCTCAAACAGTGTGAAGCAGAGAAAGGCTATGATCACTACCATCGGCATTGTTGATAAATATGCACAGAAAAAGTGTATAATGTGTGAGGGAAATATAAAAATATAAAAAACACCTGCCACCCCAGATGCGAGAGCAGCAAAAAAACTGTAGTATGAGTGAATTTGTGTTAGTATGCATACATTTGTGTAAGTGTGTTTACATATGTGTGCCAGAGTGTGTGTTGGAGGGGGCAGGGTAAGGGGCAAGCTGTTTGGGGACAAATATGGCACAGATAAGCTGTTTAGGGCCACTGACAAGCTAGAGCAAAGATGCATTTACAAGCTGTTTGGGAGAAAAGGTGGCAACATGGGACATGACAGTGTTGTACGCAGGGAGTACGGGATGGTGTTGCATGCAGGAGGAAGAGAAGATGAATACTTTCCATGAATGGTCTTGTTTCCCACCCATAGCTAACTTCAGGAAAAGTTAGGCAGAAAATAAGAGAATTGATCACACTTTCCCATTTGCCGTTAAGTGATTTGCTTTAATATTTAATAATATTTAATGATTAGATGTTAAATTTTAAATAAAATGGTTTTCATTTAAGAATATACTTACATTCTTTAGTATATTCTAAAATATAAAGCATTCACTTTTATAACTTTACCTGAACAATTCAGGTGGGCTTAAGTTTTCCAGCTTGGGCAGGCTTATTAAGTGGGGTGGTATGTGAGCAGCTTGGCTTGTGCACGGGTTTGATAAACCAAACTCCTTGTGTTGTTTAACACCAGCTCGACTTCTTCTGCAGAAAGACTAGCTATCTCACCTCTATTGCCTCTATTAATAACATTTGTTGCCCCTGGGTACATGGTTAGATAATATTATTCAAAGCAGGTGGAAAATATTTGTCTGTTTAGATTCTGTGTAATGGTTTCTATGTATTTTATGTTTTAGGGATTTCATTACAAATTGACCTGAGGGATAAGTCATGTAGATAGGTCACGTAAATAGTGATGTTGAGTATCAACTGTACATGCAAAACATATTCCCACATATTTGATAGTTTGATGTAAAGAAATATATATTTTAGGCAAAACAAAGTCAAACCATTTTAATGACCAAAAGACATGTAAATAACTGGCCGATTAAACCGGCGCACCATTACTTTATATTTTTGTACTTTTATTCTCTCAACACTGTAACACAAAGAGAGGGGTCTGACAGGTAGCTAAAAAGTAAAATGATGGCTTTTTGTGTTATGATTCCTTTATTTAGTCTAATGAGCTCAGCTTTTCAGTAGCCACTATGAAGAGGAAATGAAGCGATGGCCTGAATTAGAGTAACAGAGGTGCCATGTGACAAGGTTAGGTGTGACTTGATTGAATTCTAACCATTCCAGACATCCCTGGAGAAGAAACAAAATCAGAGAAAAGGCTGAAAACATCTAAGTAACAATAAAGAGTGGGATTAAAAAACACCAAAAGTTTACATTTGATTCACTAGAAGAAAAATTAAGTCTCTATATTATTCAAATTTGCAAAACAAAGCTTTTTGCACTTTTGCTGTCTTGTTTTCAATCATACATTCCATTATATATATAATCATTTAGTATAAAAAATTCTACATAGCCACTGCAAGAAAATTACATATAAGTATTTGTCCTGATTTTGGACACCTCATATGACTTGTATTTTCATCAATGTGCATCACTGTATCCAAACTAGGTTTTTACTTTTTTAAAATGTGATATGCTGTGAGTTGGATCCTAATAGTGGCTAGAAAACCCAAAACTGGTGAACAACCATGTACATTTTTTTAACGTTTGACAACCCAAAGTATTTTACAGCTGATCTGTGACAAGCAGTGATATTTAGTTTTTCCATTTTTAACAAACATATTCAGTCGTGTAACTAGAAACCACAGGGCCCTGGTGCAAAAATTGCAATGTAGCCCCCCAACTTCAACATCTGGTTTGTCCCTTCTTTGCCCCAAACAACTTGTCTGTCCCTTCTTTGCCCCCCCCTTCCAACATACCCCTGGCACACATATGTAAACACACATATGTAAACACACAAATTGCACACACCTACTCATACTCACTAACACACACATTCATTCTAACACACACTCCATCTCACCCCACTTACACATGCATGCTCACGCACAAAAACCCACACACCCATGCTCACACACAATTACACATCCATGCTCACACACACACACAAGTACACATCCATGCTCACACACACAATTACACATCCATGCTCACATAAATACATATATACAAACACACATACATGCATCTGACCTCCCTCCCGCCCCCCACTTACCTCTCACCGCTCCTGCAGCTTTCTGTCCGGCTGCTCGCAAACTTTGCGAGCAGCCTCTGTTTCACTGCATCACGCTACATCACGTGACCCCGAAATGTTCCTGTCTCCCTATGGCAGTTCAAAATAGTTTAGAAAAGGGTCCTTTCTAAACTATTTTGAAATGGTATGAGGAGACAAGAACAAGGGGTGATTGACCATTCAATCACCTGTATTTCTGTCCTATAGCCTTCTCTTTTTTGGCTGTGGACGTATACTTCAGTGAGAATGTGATGACATTGTAGGAATGCTTTACCAATACTGGAGTTGGTGCACAAGATCAAATACATTTTGACCAAAGAAACATACTACTTTATTCTACAGAGAAATTTGATCGCTTTTGGCTTAATCTCAGGGCCATAGGCCTGCAGCTGCGAGGGGGCGCACAGCCTCTTGATCAGCAGCTGCAGACTCTAGGACTGGTCGGGGAGACCTAACCAACTCAACAGGGCCCCGTGGTGAATCTCATTCCTGACAGCTGCAGGATTGTGCTCTCCCAAACCAGCCCTGCTCATCAGGTGCCCCCGTGGGGAGTGTGCAGACAGGCAGGGCTAGTTGAGGGTATCACAATCCCCCTCCAACCGGCCCAACATTAGGGAGTGCGAGGTCTGTCAATTCAGACCTTGGCTTCCGTTCTCCCTAACCACTACGCGCTGGCAAATGATGCAGAGCACTGGGATATGATGTCACCCTGGCGCTGTCCATCAATAGCTGACGCATAGTGATGAGGGAGCACTAAAGCAGAGGCCTGGAGTGACAGACCTTGCGCTTCCACCACAGTATGGAAAATAGAAGATAATGGAAGATGAGAAAAGTTAGAGATGGGGAGAAAGTGGTGTAAGGGCTGTGTATATGTGCATGTTTATAAGCTGATGTGTGTGGGGGGCAGTGTGTGTATGGGCAGTGTGTGTGGAGGGGGGCAGTGTGTGTGTATGGACAGTGTGTGTATATGGGCAGAGTGTGTGTGCATGGGCAGCGTGTGTGTGTGAGCAGCGTGTGTATGTGTGTATATGGGCAGTGTAGGTATTTGTGTGTTTCTAAGCTGGTGTGTGTGTATATATGCGTGTGTGTAAAGGCAGGGGAGTGTGAGGACAGTGTATGTGTATACACGTGTGTAGGGACAGGCTTGTTTAAGGGCAGTGCATGGGAAGATACATGTTAATGGGTAGTCGTGTGTAAGGGCAGTGTATGCGTATATCTGTGTTAATGGGCAGGTGTGTGTAAAGGCAGCATGTTTGTGTGTTTATGGACAGGTGTGTGTAAAGACAGTGTGTATGGGCAGTGTATGTTTATATATGTTAGTGTTTGTAAGCTGGTATGTGTATGGACAGTATGTGTGTAAGGGCAGTGCAGACAGTATGTTGGTAAGCTGGTGTGTGTGTGTGTATATGTGTGTAAAGGCAGTCGTGTGGAAGGGCATTGTATGTATATATACGTATTAATGGGCAGGTGTGTTTATGGGCAGTCGTGTATAAGGGCAGTGTATGTGTATCTGTGTTTATGGCAGTTGTGTGTATGGTCAGTGTATGCTATATATCGTGTTAATGGACAAGGTGTGTAAAAAAAGGCAGAGTTGTATGTGTATATGTTGGTTTATGGACAGGTGTGTGTTTAATGATCACTGTATAATAAAACAACCTCTGTGAAGAAAAAAATAGCTGGGGACACAATTTCCCAATCCTTAGGGTAAATCAAGATTTCTTTATTTTGTAATTTTGTTTTTAGGGTAAATCAAGATTTCTTTATTTTGTAATTTTTGCAGGAAAAAGAGATACAGAAGGAAAAAAGGGGGAAGGGCGGGGTAAAACAGAAAAACAATGGTCGCAACAAGAGACCCACAGTAACATAGCTCAATACAAGAGGCAAAACGCATTAGGGTAGCTCACAGTACGCATAGAGGGAGCCACACATCAAAAGTATAACAGTACATCGTAAAACGGGCAGATCACATAGCAACAGGTACGTCTGCACGGGAGAACCATATGACAAGAGGCAAAGTGGCACACATAAGAACCCCTAGTATAAGGGTCTGCAAGGTAGTGCAAAGGGCACTGTGTTGTCGCATACGCGGCTGCTAGAGAAGCTCCCATTCCAGTAGCCCCGAAGCTGGAGGGGAAACACTAAGGCGGGAAAGGGAGGGGGGGAAACACAGAGGGGAGGGGAGAGAAGGGGAGAAGGAGAGTGAGAGGGAAGAAGAGAGGAGAGAAAGAGAGAAGAAAAAGAAAAAAAAAAAAAAAAAAACCCACAACACACAAACACAAACACCACAACAGAAACCACCACCCCACCGGGCCACCACACCAAACGCAAAGGGAATACATCCCCGTGGGGCTAATCTAATAGAGGGCGAACAAGGGGGCCTGCAATAAACTCCAGCCAGTAAAACCAAGTCTTCTGGTATCGCACCTCCGCACCCGTGGCAAGCAGGTGCAATTCCTCCAGGACCCTTATTCGCTCAACTCGGAGGACCCACTCCTTAAAGGTAGGCGGGGCCGGATCACCCCAGTGCAGCGGGATGAGCGCCTTAGCTGCCGTGAGAAGGTGGCGCGTAATAGACCTGCGGAACCAACGTTCTGAGAGAGGGGTATGAAGGAGAAGGCAAAACTCCGGCGTGAACGGAACCACGCAGTCCTTGAGACGTTGCAACTGGTTATGAACAGCTTTCCAGTAAGGAACTATACGAGGACACTGCCACCACAAATGCAGGAGAGAGCCTGGAGAGGCGTCACATCTCCAGCACCTGTTCGGCACGTCGGGGCGGTATACAGAAGTCAAGGCAGGGGGTCGGTACCAAAGGGCCAACAGCTTGTATGACATTTCCTGATCGCTAGCACTCCTGGAGCAGCAATGAGTGAAGACACAAATCTTCTCCCATTGGTCCGCCGTAAAGACGACCTGCAGCTCGGATTCCCACCGTCCCATATACACAGGGGGCACTGGGTTAAGTGCCTCAAGGAGCAAACCATAAAGCCGTGAGACGCCATGCGGCGGGAGCTCAGCAGCAACACACAAGTCTTCAAACACCGTGAGCGCACGCGTCATGTCATGTCTCCGGGGGAGTGACCGCACAAAGTTACGTAGTTGAGCATAGTGGAAAGCGTCTAGAAAAGAGGGGGGTGAGCGGGGGGAAAGCTGATCCAAAGGCTTAAGACCCTCACTGGAGAGGAAAGCGCGGATCTCCGACCTCCCGCCCCCAGACGAGGTCGAAAAGAGGGCCCCGCTCATCCCAGAGGGGAAATCAGGGTTATTCCGAACAGGGGTCAGCGGCGATGGCACCGAGGACAAGCGCGTCTTCTTAAGAACCTGGAACCAGACATCAAGAGTGGCCCGTATAAAGGGGTGAGGCAAAGCCACTCTCCGGGCAGTAGGGGGTAGAAGCCATGGCAAAGAGCGCGTAGGAAGGCCCAGTAAGGCGGTTTCAACAGCCACCCATTGTTTGTGTGCCGGGCTATGGGACCATTCCAGCACACGTAGCAGATGGCACGCCCTGTAGTAAGTGCGAGGGCAAGGCAGGGCCAGACCGCCCTTAGATTTGGGGAGGATTAGCGTGGCAAGGCGCACCCTAGGGGCCCGAGAACCCCAAACAAAGCGAAGAAATGCCGTACGCAGAGAAGCGAAGAAAGATGGGGGGACAGCGATAGGGAGGGTCTGGAACAGATATAGAAAACGAGGCATGACGTTCATTTTGAGCACATTGATACGACCCAACCAAGAGATCGTCAACGACTTCCAGGACCTCAGATCAGACCGGAGAGTAGTCAGTAAGGGTGAGAAGTTATATTGGAATAGTTGAGAGAAATCAGGCGATAACCAGGTCCCGAGATATTTGAGCTTAGAGGGGCACCAAGCAAAAGGGAACGAGGTCCTCAAGGGACCGACCACCTCATGAGGAAGGTTGATGTTCAATATTTCGGACTTGGAGGCATTAATTTTGAAGTTCGTAAGGGCACCATAAAGGGCGAACTCACGAAGAATATTGGGGAGAGAGATCTGGGGGCGAGACACAACGAACAGCAGGTCGTCCACGTAACCTAAAATTTTATGATGGGTACCCCCAGCCTGCAACCCACAGATATCCGGGTTCATCCAGATTTTTTATTTTGCTAGCTGAAAGACTGTTGGGCCTTTTTCAAGATGTTTAGGCTCCCCCAGCTCAAGTGGCTTTTACTATATTTTAAAAAACGGTATTATTACAGCACCATTCAAGGCGAAGTTCCCCCTACAAAGATCATTCCGTTAGTCACTATCGTGATAAGACCACCTGAAAGGTACATTCCAGCCGTCACATCTACACTAATGCATACGATAGCCGAGTGACCCACCTCGTAGAAATCAGATGGCACTATATTGCTTGAATCCAGCTATTTACTGAGGTGTCGTCTTAAATAGCTGGGCATTGTAACTTCTTGGTCTCATCTTCTTTCTCACCCATACTCAAGCTTGTAATATATATTAAAGGCTTGCAAGATAATTTTGCATTCTAAGTGTTATAAAATCCGCTGGTGTGCTTTCACATTCACACCACAACAAAACATCAGTTTCCACAAAAAAAAAAAGAAGAAGAAGTTTCTCTATTGTTGTAACCACTAAATACTGGGTTTCCTGCACCTGATTTTTTCGCTCTCCAACCTTTATATAGCTGGAAAGCTATAGTTGGCCACGGTTATGGTAAATTAACAAGATAAAGAGCATGGTGTTTACCTTGTCAAATTTTGTCCTGTCAGCAACATCCAGATCAGAAGCCGACATGTTGCCCATGTCCAGCAACGACGACGACTGAGACCTGCGACTGCCGGAGCCTTGGACAGAGAGCTTATTGAGGCTGGATGTAGACCCTGTCAGCTTGCCAGAGCTTCCGTGGAGACCTTGAACAACCAGCAAAGGTATGAGGGCCAATGCATTGTGTCAACTAGTTAATAGGGTAAAGACAAGGTGACCTAGCAGAAGACAGTATGAGGTTGGTCTGTGCATTCAAGCGTATGACACCATCATACTGCTCCTTCATACTGCTGTGAACTACAGTGGTGGGTATCAAAGTTTGAGGTCCTCCACATTACATCTACTGTTAGGTCACATTGCCACAAAATCCATCAACCCTGTTAGATTTGGCGTGTAGCAATATACATTCAAGGTAAATAAAAAGTAAACATTTCACAATTGAAGACATGCAATCAAAGCACAATTTAACATCCCATAGACATTCAAAAGTGATTAATTCCTGGTCTCCACCACACCGGTTGTCCTGAATTATAAGCGAATGAAATAGATTGTCATGTATCTTATTTGAGGAGAGATATCACCCGTGGAATAGGTCTAGCTGGATATGTCAGAAGGACGATATACTCACTCTCAGTTTCCTGTTTGACGGCACTTTCTTTTCGAGGCAACGTAGCTGGTTTTGGATTAAGTCGCAAGCATCAAAGACAAAGATGCATTAGAAAATAGGCATTTAGCATGGACCATGCACAAGAAGGCAAGTTAGGCACTAGTCAGAAAAGAAACATGCAGAAAGATACATAAGCAGTTACTGTTATTGAAAGAACCGTTACATGGATTGTCTAACATACCGGTACTACAGGCAATGGGATATAAGAGAAACTACAGAGAGAACCCAACATGAGAACATTCTAAAGTATCAATGATGGATGCAACTAGGAAATAATGCCTCTGTTCTTCCTTATATGATATGATATTAAGAATTCTATTATCAAAGCTACACAACTCCCCTGGAATTTTGGAAATAACATTCACCGCTATTATTTAATGCAGTAAAGTATTTCTATCTCAAAAATAGTACACTGTATGGCAGATGGTACAATATTGATTAATGGCCAATACTATTTAGTAAACATATCTATATTCATTTGCTGTAGTTACTTGGTTTTTGTACTACGGTATTTACTTAAAAAAATAACTTAGAAACAGAGTTTTTTCAGGAACAAAATCCAAAACTTGGGTCTGCGTGTGGAATCAGGTACTTCAAGAATGGGCGCTAAATAAATATTTTGGTAGATGTAGAAATCACAATTCATGCAATATCTTGCATGAATCCTAAAGTGGCAAGAATACACCATGTACCAAGATGCATAGCAAACAAGATAATCCGGCACCAAGATTATGCATTTCTTGTTGGCACTCATAGCGCTATCTCACGTGATAGTGCCGGAATCAGCTGTCCAAGAATGCAAATCCTGAAAGTTTCTTCTTCTTAAGCACACAAGCTGGAGATCATCAAAACTGGCAGGTGGATCACTGATAATGCTAATCCATTATCACACTCAAAAGGCTTTTCTTGCCTTATGGCTAGTTAATAGTTAATGTCTTATGGCGAGGGAATAGTTTGTATGTTCCAACAACCGTTACATAGCTTTCAGAGTAAGACATGCATAAAACATAATGTTTTACAAATAACGGAATTGGATACTGGCCTTTATATAAGGATTTGTAAGCACAGAAACAAAAACGTTATAAGAAGCCAAATTAATTTTGCTTCTAACATTTGGCTCGCTCAGCATGGTCTATGAATGACTATATAATAAATTGTGACAGCATAGCGGTAGGCATCAGAAGGATGATTGCCCAAATGGAAAATGCCGGGGCTTGTAACTTGATGTGAACAGTGATCTTTGAGAGCGTTATCTGTCAAATATAGGCTGATGCTTTACCACTGGACCACAAAGGTAGAATTGGTTCCTGGGAGGAATGGTGCCAGCTCACCGATGAGAGGTTTCCCACGTGTACATTAAGTGGGCAGATGGCAGGTTCCCTGTGTGTAAAGTAAAATAACTGTCTGTAATATCGAGATAAAAGTGGGGAATATTTCGCCAAACTTACCAAACTTCTTTCCTTCTTTAGTTGCACCGGTCATCTTGTTTTTGGCAACCTCAAAAAAGTCCCTGATCTCTCTGTCATACAGACGCACAATATAGTCCATGTAATTCTGCAATGCAAAACAAAATGTGTGTTAATCCTATGAAATTATAAACATATATTACTAAAAATGAATTAAATAATAACAAATATAATGAGTCTAAGATTCTTAATGGGATATGCAACTACTTTCACTAACACTTCAGAAGATATAAATTCCAGAATCACAGAGCACAGGATTCATTTAAAAAAAATACAAACCTTCATAAGCCCTTCATATCTTGAGTATTCTGTGTTTTTGAGCCACTCCATCAACTTGGCGTATCTAAGCAAATCTCGGTGGAAAGGATGGTGGTTTGGCAAGGTCATCTCAACAGAAAGGGTAGAACCCTGATCATGCCCCTTAGTGAATACAAGAGAAAGAGAGTGGTCATATGGTACTGTGGGACAATCTCGGGCAAATATCACTGTGGATTCACTCGCCATGACATCAGAAAGCCTCAATGATGTGATGCGCCCTTTAATTACAAAAATGGAGCAATACACACTTGGATTTGGCTTTAGATAAAAGAAGTGAGGTGAACTGCTGTGTTGCGGTATTAGAAGTGTTTTGATGTAAGCCATTGATTCTGGTATAAAGGCTGGTGCCACCTTTATATCCCAAAATGTAATGTAGAGTTTAATTTACATTTACAAATAACCACAAGATTGGCTCAACTATGAATGGGCAACATGTGATGACTTGGTCAATGGCAAGTGTCTCAATTTTTGGCACATTCTGTACCACTACGGAGGAAGAACCTCTATCTGCAACTTCCAGCTCAAACATGATATCTAAGGAAAACAAAAAGACTACATGGCGAAGCCGGGACCGGCCAGTTATTTAGCGATGCCCACGCCACGCTGAATACAAGTATTCATTGTTTATATACTATCTTAAGTACCGTACATATGATTAAGATGTAATTTAATGGAATGAAACTATCCACAGTATGTGACCCATATCTTAAAAAACTCCTGTGTGTTAATGCGTATGACTTTTCGCTTTACCAAGTGATGTATACATGGGCCTTGAAAGAAAGTAAATCCTAAAACCTGATGATGGGTATTATGCATTTGCTGCTTCTAAAAGGCAAGAAGAGCTGTATGGGGTCTGTGGATGAAAGTAACGCAAAAAAAATAAAAAAATCATTTTAGACTAGATTCCGCGTAAATGGCAAAATAGTTATATTAAAGCAAATCTGTGGTATAATGTTGATTCCATGTAACACTTGAAATTAAAATATTATTAACACAATGGTCACTATAAATGAGAACTTATGCAAATTATTTTGTGGTTACAGAAAAATCAAAGCAAGCAAGAATATCGTGTTCCTGTTAAAAGTCCAAACCACACACAGGTCATTAGCAGGCAGCAAAAATCAAATCCAAGCGGCTATAGCACTCCATGGACAGAAACGCCAAAATGCGGCACTATGGGAACTTTTCATACCTGACATGTAATGAGGAGATCGCTGCGTGTTGCCACCAAACATACCAGAGTTTTAATTAGGCCAAGTCATAGCTCATTGTGAGTTTTTAATGATCTTTGAAACATAAGCCATGCAAAACCTACATTGGACAATTCTGTGTATGCAAATATATATTAAATACAAGTATGAAGGATTATTGGGCAGAATAGATGGGCTGAATGGTTCTTTTCTGCTGTCAAATTCGATATTGAATTACACATTTCAATAAGATACGGCCCCAGCTATGTAGGATTATATACAATGCATAACGGAGGCCATTTTGCACAGGATCCAACGCATTTTACCGTTGGCAAACCTCACTAGTCACTGGGATTTTTGTACAGACATCTTGGAAGGTGTTACTGACTGCATGCTTTGCAAACTATTAAACACACCGATACAGTATATACCCACATGCCGCTCCATTTATTTAATATACACAGGGAAAAGCACTGTGAAATCAGGGAAGCAAATAACGTTAGACTCACTGGTACCTGGAAGAAATTGTGGGTATTGCTGCCCTTTTAATCTGATGGACAGGGACACGTTAACCTTATGTCATAATAACAAACACAAGCATTTCTAAACACGCATTTCCGCATCTCCGTTGGAAGCATACACAGGCTGTAGAAAAGAATAAACTGGTTCATTTATTGTTGAAACCGAGGGCTGATAACATCGGGAAACAGTGCAACGTGTTAGCGGTAGCAGGCTTTATCCATCATCAGTAGTTCCATAAACACGAACCCAAGGTACTCACAGCCATTGACAGATAGTAGGACCTGCTATACAACTGGGGGAACATCTGAGTAAACTAACGGGAAATAAAATACACAAACATTTAAACAGAATATATTACATTTATAGGGCCCTCCCCACTATCCATGGATACATTAACCAAAAACTTCTACACTCTTGCCTACTGAAGTACAAGAAGAAAAAACAAAACATAGCAATGCCAAACTTAGCTGTTATTTGCCCTATAATGGCATTCTTTAAGTGGAATTTGACCACTAAAATAAACTTAGCATCAGATAAGCGAGGGGTAGAAATACCTGCTGGACAAAGACGTTGTTCAGGTGGCTGGCAAGTCTGCGTGCAAACTGCTCTCGGAGGTCAATGAACAGCTGTTGCTGCTGCTGGACAGACTGGAGCATTTTGTGTCCTAAAAAATCAATCAAGAATTTTATTGGTCATCTAATTCACTTTTAAAACTTGCCTTGTCCACTCTGCTTTTCTAAGGTTCTCTCTGGCATCCCAAAATAAATCAGTGAAAGACAAGGTTATGTATCTAAATATCTGAGAGTACCCCCTGCCTGTGAGCTGAATGCAAACATAATCCATATAATTATAGAGAAGACTTATTGCCTCAAGTTAGACACTCAATGTGGTTTCAAAATCACAGAAACAAGCAAATATAAGTGCTTTCCTCTTTCTAGGAAAAGGCCAGTGTCTGAAACTACTGAAAATTGTGTTATGTTTATTACCTGGTTGTAAAGCAACATTCATACACTGCAGAAGTGCCTCGGAAGCATTAGTACAGGCCTCAATCCCCCGAGAGGATGCAAGATCTGCCTCCTGGAGAGCTTTAATATGACCCTTTGATAAGTCCATATGGTTCTACGGAAAGCACAAGGTACATTTGTCAATTTTGCGCACATAAATAAAAAAAGAGTGCTTCAGTTCTACGACAATGTTAAAATGGAAAAATTCAGAACATGAAAGAGTAGGCGTTCTGGGCTTGGCCGAACACCATAGAGGTCTTTGCCAGCTAAGCAGAGACTGCTATGCAGTAAAAAGTCCAGTGGAAAGGAAGATATCACCAATGGACCCACTGCACTGCATCCCACTGGTGCCGCCGTGCACCCTGGACCTGCCACCCTATAACTAATTTTTTAACACTGCAGATATAAATGTCATAATGTACCTTATGGAACCTGAGACCTGTGGCACAGAGTGACAAAACTAATTACCTCACCCTCTTACTCCGCACCCTTGACAAACCAATCGAAGAGGAAATTAAGTTGGCCGCTCAAACGGTATACGGACAAAGTGAGTTCCTAATACATATTCATTGTTTTCTGACATCCGCTAAATCCATTGTATGGAAACGTAAAATGTATTGTGTGTTAAATATGACATAAAGGCACTCGGCAAATGTACCCTTTGTACTTACAACAAGAAACTCAATCTCGCCAAGAAG
>VKOC01029553.1:0-16808 GCA_009364415.1 Spea multiplicata
AGGCTTGCCACTCCGCCCCAGAAATGCCTTATACCCCCTATGTGCCACTGTGCCCCGTTATGCCTTTTAACCCTCTATATGCCACTGTGCCCCCTGATATGCCTTTTGACCCCTATGTGCCACTCTGCCTCCAGAAATGCTGTATACCCCTATATGGCATTTAGGGGGTTAAAAGGCATATTATAGGGCAGAGTGGCATATGGGGAGACATAAGGCATTTTAGGAGGCAGAGTGGCTTATAGAGGGTTAAAAGGCATTTCTGGAGGCAGAATGGCATTAAGGTGGTTAAAAGGCATTTCATAGAGCACTCTGCCTCCAGAAATGCTTTATGTACCCATTTAACACCCTCCCTCCTCCTCCTCCTCCTCCTCCAAACTTAGCGCTGCTTCTGAGTCCCCGTTGTGTTGTCCAGGCACACTTAACTACTGGTGTGCTTAGCGATATTTTGGGGTGCTGGTGGAGCCCAGTTCGAGCACCAGGAATATTGGAGTGCTTTTCTACTATTTCTACATTGGTGTCTGTACCAGGAGCAGACATGGACTGGCCATCTGGCACAGAAGGGAAATGTACGGTGGGCCACTGGCTGACAGTGCCCCAAACTCACCCGATCCAGGATAATGTGTGGCATATGCAGCCGTCATCATCAGACGGCCTCCTGTCTTAAAGTGCCAGGGCCGCCTCATCAGTCTGGCCCCGACCAGAATTATATTATCTTGACTCAGCTCTTTCAATATTCGAGCTTGTAGCAAGAAGGTGTCTTGCAGTAGGCCCGGACTAGCCATCTGGCACACCTGGCAGACGCCCAGTGGGTTGGGCCAAAATAGGTACCAGTCCTGCAGCTCCTGCATTTTGTTTAATATTTTTTAAACCAAATTGTGCATATTTAATAGACTACTCATCTAAGACTTCTGAAGCCCCCAAACCATCTTAATATTTTATAAATAGCATTAATAACAACGTTTTGTTTTTATAAATATTGTAATCAGTATTACATATGCAAATACTAACATTAAGGCAAAGTGTTTGTTAATTAATGGTAATTAATTACAAAATATTACTTCAATCGGTTGAGAGAAGGAGAATCTATAGGGAAATCAATGTAATATTAATACTCCTTAAAGAAGTGGATGTTCACTTAATCCTTTAAATATCTCAGTATGTCATGCCACTAGCCGACCTAGTAAAACTTGTCAATCACTAGGACAATTAGAGGTGAGCGGGATGTTAAAAATCCGTATTCCAAGAACTGAAGGTGCAGTTTTTAATCTGATCCATACTCCCTCCAGCTTTCTTAAAATGTATTTATATTTACCATGATCTTTTTTTTCTAATCTGTCAAGAAAATATGAAAAAAATATATATATAATCACTCATGTGAAATTTCAGGTAGAGACATAAACCTGCAGTTTGAACTAGAATGACAAATAGAGTGAAGATATAATATTAAGTATTAGCACGAATAATAGTATTATTGTGTAGAGGTGAACGGTGAACAGAACAACAGCTTTCTTCTTTTTTTTTCTTCTAGGGGATTACATTTAGCTATTAGGATGTCTGCTTATAAAAACCATTTCATCTTAAAACTGTACATTGTTAGAACTGATTATTTCTGGTTAATTCGGGCACTTTTGTTAATGGACAGGATATAATCAATGAACAGGATATAACCCCATTTTCTCGTCACAGCAACTGAAAGGAAAGTTTTGTGTTGTCGATCATGCTTTCCATGTAGGAGAAGTTCTCATAAATTTGCCTTTTACACTCCTATTTTGTACATAGAAAATAGTCATTTTATATCTATTGTTTATAAAGGTTTGCACATTTTGTTTCACCTGTGCTGAGCACTTACCTAGCATATGATTGTAGCATTAAAAACTAAATGTACGTATTAAATGGGGCATTCTCTATTACCTAAGGTATAAAGGAATGTATTTGTATATATCCCTTATAGACATGAATGATAAGGTAAGTTGAAATAGCTGTACTGGCCCAATAAAAGATGGAACATATGGTTAAAGGGGATAGCTTTTAGTGAATCCCACTATAAGAAGAGACCCGGAAGCTTACATGACTCTAGATCTTTTCTGACCCAAGGAAAGCTAAAGTATCACCATTAAATAAGGACCCAATCTTAATAGAAAAAGCTGAGGTTACCTGTAACTGTTTGGTCCTGCACGCTAGCATGAGATGGACAAAAGTCAAATTCACTAAACCCCGCAAAAAAGTCTCCAACTGCATAGACTTCACTGTAGGAAAGTCAGGTTGACTCAAGCTAAAAAAAAAGCAAGCAACTCATTGATAGATTCATTAGCCCAAAAGATGAAAATGAAAACTGAGGGTGAGAGATGATTTGTGAGCCCCTTTCTCCTAAACATATAACAGAAAATATTTTAAAAAATAATAAAAAATGGCACTAAAAAGAAATAGGGAAACAAGACCCCCTATAGACCAGGGTAGGGGGCCCAATTTCCATCCCAACCAAACCCTCCTCACCTCCATTCCTTACTCCTCACCCCATCATACATCATATCCCATTATCCAAGTACCACATTGCTCTTCCTTTTGAGGGGGTAGTGGTATGGGAAATAAGGTTACTAGATGGACTGAGTGGATCTTACCCATTGTCAAAATCTATGTTATAAATTTCCACGTAATAAAAAAAAATTGATTCTTCTCCAAAGTAGAATTTTCCAAACCTTTGAGCTATGGAGTGAGGGAATTCTTTTTTGGAATGTTGTGTCTAAACCCTCGCGTGTCTAACGCAAAAACACTAACACATAATCTATAAACCTTAAGGAAAAATCATGCCTTATAAGATCAAGTCTAGCGCAAAAGACACATCCTTCACTATGTGTGTCAAGCATGCTTTATGGCCTCCAGACTGATTCTGTGCATATCCCTAGAAGTCTTGTGAGAATCTGAAGCTAAAAATGTGGGGGGGGACCTAACAGTATATGTATGTATATATATATATTTTTTAGAATCTATAGCCTGTAGCGAAAAGAGTTAGATTTGATCTAATATTTTCTAAGGCATTTTAGATTTTTTTTTCTTTAACATACCCCACATGACAGTCCTTGACAGCTTATTCATCAAAGATGAAGGATCCTGACGTCAACGTCTCATTAAGACACATATATAAGTGATCCCTGAAGAGAAGCAGCTGCTTCCAGAGAACTCCTTAAGCTCTCGCTAAATCTAACTCACGTGTTTTCAAACAATATTTTTTGGAAAAAAAACATTTGATTGCATTTAGATCCAAGTTCAAACACGGCATTTCAGTTCTCATATCTCTTGGTAACAGACAACCCTGTCTATGTCTCTCTTTATGTAAATTTTGATTTTTTTTAAATAAAATAACATTCATAATAAATATAGTATATAGATATTTTAACGCTATTAACAGGGTGGATGAAAAGAGGCTGATTAATGGAGACTTGGTTCAACCTAAACTGAGATGGGCATTCTCTAAAGTGGGGGTTGTAAGCTACGGACTGCCTTGGGTGGTAACTGAAGACTGAAGGCAACTGAAGATACTTTAGATGATTTGAAGGAGGAACTGGATGCCTTTTTAGCTAGAAAATGCCCACATCTAATGACCAGGACCCCACACATTTCCCATTTTTGTCACTATTCGCTGATTGTGCAGATACACAAAATTTTATTGGTACTATATTAATATAAACAAGTACATATTAAAATATAAATAGTGTTCAAGCCAGGAATTGTTCTCATTGAACTTGGAACCATGATGACATTTTATCGCCCTTCAAATCATCTCAAGAGAGGGTTTTCTTTGCACTAGATAAGTGATATTCAGGATATCTTGAGAAGAGTTAAGTTGACTGGAGTATGTCTTTTTAACTATACAAACCATGTAACTATATGTAGCAATAAGGAATGAAATGATTGAGCCAGATAATTACTTTTTTGCTATTTGCTATTAGCAAGATCAAAGATTAAATGTATATATATATATATATATATATATATATATTAACAATTAGTTCATTCAAGGCGGTAGAGGCTAATACAGTAAGGGAATTTAAGCATGCATGGGATAAGGACTGATTAATTCTTTATACCATACAAAACAGGCAGACTAGATGGCCCAAATGGTTCTTAATTAATAATCAAAATCTATGTATAAATAAATATAGGTTAGTTCAATATTAAAACAAAATTCATATTTCAATGTTCTATATCAAATGTATAGTTCTATAAACTAATTTGACTTCATGATTGTTTGAAAATCATATATTTTTTGTTTATGTATGAAATTATTACTAATTGTATGTTAGTTATATCAAACATAAGGGTTTTCAACTTTGTCATTGATTGTATGAGGTGTTATTACATAATTGGGGTTTTTTATGGCAAAATAATATTACAATCGAATTAATCAACATTTTATCAAATAAACTGATCAGAAAACACGATAATTAAATCCAGTTGCAAATACTGGAATATAGGAAGGGATTCTTTAAGCGAGTGGCCTTTACGGAATAATTTAATATAGTAGTACATGGCCTTACCACATAATAACATGCAAAATCCCATTGTTTATATAAAATAATTTTAATAAGTAGGGTAACTGTTAATAAAACCTGGAGAAATGAAATATCAGTAGTATATCTGCGTATACTCAATATGATTAACATGGGCTGTTGGTGATCTAACTTCCAAACATTCGCATTCTGACACATCCACAATGTTGCAAAATGTTATCGTATTTGTCATATGTAACATACACACATGCGCTAAGCGGCCATCTGTGAAATAAGAATTTACACCCAGGCCCCCAGAGGTTTTAAAAATAAGTACGATTGAGAAGACGGCGAGTGTCAAGTAGCATATCCATAATATCTCAATCCGTATGATAAACACTGGCTAGATTTATAATTCACAACATATGACGGGATTTGGATACAAAATTGACTGTTCCAGAATATTTATGGGGGGGGGTTGCGTTCTATTGCACAATTACTAAAATTGCATGATTCCCTAAATAAACATACATTTCTATCCTAATACACTTATTGACAGGAAAATACGTACAAGGGAGGATACAGAAGACGGGTTAGTTTGAAAACCTTGCAAAAGTGACTACGGCCACCAGGAATTCCTAAATAAAAGCATTGTTAAAAAAAAAAAAGGTTATGTAATTGACTTGCCAATATTTTGAGTGATTATACATATAAAGCTTTCCCATTATCGCTGCTTTCTGTTTTCCGACATCTTTCATAAATGTTTTAAACTGAAAATTCATGTTGGTGAAACATTTGTTTTTTTAAAGTATTTCTGGTTCATGGAAGACCCAAGCGGGAAGGATAGTGAGATAAAGGGGAACTGATATGTTTTAGCATAATTCAGTTATTTGATTAAAACTGTGGAAATTGAGATCTGTATTAAAAGGTGACAGAAATACCAAAATACCTGTCCTATCGGCACCTCAATTTTTCCTCCTCAATGTTAATGTAACAAACACAACTGCATGTACTGCATGAGACACAACTGCATCAAGATTTTGAAGAAAAAGAAGTATCTATCTATCTATCTATCTATCTATCTATCCATCCTATCTATCTATCTATCATCATCCCATCCATCCATCCATCCATCCATCCATCCATCCATCTATCCATCCATCTTGACTTTTTGTTGGTTTTGATACTGAGCCAAACAAAAGTACAAAATACTCTAGGTACTAGGCGACTTTCCCCTGTCCATCAGGGTTGGTGAGACAGTGTTACTCAACCTTCACAATTTTAACCAGTACTGGAACGCTGACCTTTCTTCACTCAGTTTCTTTAGTCCTGCCTACTATCAGGTGGAGTTGGAGACGAATGCCCTTTTTGGCCAATGGGTAGTATGTAGGGTGAAGGTATTTATAGGATTCTATAGTTTTCACTATTGCATTGTCTGCTGGGTTAATGAAATTACAAACTGGAGAATAATCATCTCTTGTACATGCTTAGTTGAGCGCTAATAATAATTCTCATGTATGCTTGTCAAGTCACAAATTATATCCTTTGTCTTATAGTTGATATACATTTATTAAGTCTACTTTAACAATTGGCTGGTGAAAACTGAGAACAAAGATTTTGCATATTGTCAGAAGGCAAAATGATGGTTTTTCCATTTTTTTCCCCATACCCCAACGGGGAACAGTGTTTATAATTATAATTTTTGTTTCTACTTACATAAAAACATTCTGTATGTTGAACCGATCAATGTACTTGTAAGGAAAAGCATTGACTTATCTAAACTTCATGGTTTCCTAATATGTCTCTTCAGTCTTTGGGAACTATCCAACATAAAATAGTCTATGCTAGGATGAGCTATTCAAACTATGGGAAGAATGTCTGGAAATGCCAAAAACTTATGTTTCTTCTGGCAGCACAGGATATTAGCCTCCTCATTAAATGTCAGGGGCACTCTTGCTATGACTGAGGTTGATTGCATAATAAGCGTACTGATTTTGCAAGACCTATGATATAAATTGCTTAACACCAAGTTCACAGATTATTCAACAAGGTCAAAGTGGATAGTAACATATTCATATCTTTAGCCAAGTTTCAGCATAATCCTGAAACCAAATATTTAACTTAACTTTTAATATCGGTTAAACAACTCATACAGTTGGTATACAAAAGTATTTTGTGGACATTTTTCATTATTTTAATAATGTCATTATTTGTTCTAGGGCTCTTCTTTTTTTTACTTTCGTCATATTCAAGGGAATTCTACTATATTTTTCTTTCCAAGAAATTGATTTTTGAGAAAATACTACATGATTACGAGACAAAATAAAAATTAAAAACTCTTAAGACAACAACATTCTAATGATAACTTGAAGAAGAAAGATCAAAGATCTTAAAAGCTTACATCAATTGTATTATGTTCTTCAGTGAGATACAAAAAGGGTTTATTTACTAAAGCAGAATATAACTATGAAAGTTATTTTTCTATGAAGCGGTAAGCTGGCCGCGGATTCGGCTCATGGCCCCGTCAGTGTTCACACACAGTACAGCAGCATGCATTCTGGTTCTCGTCTAGGACTAGGGGTCATTCTGCATTGAATCTGGATTCTCTCTGCTACCAAAGAGGTCTATACAACAAGCATTGCCCAGCACTATCCTACCTGCCATGTTACTGGTCCTGGAACTTGGAACACCTGTTGGCAATAATTGCTAAAACACCTTCACCCGCTGCCTGTTAAAGGGCTATATAAACCTGCCTTTTACTCAGAACCTCATTAAGTTTTCTGATTCGATTGTCTTAGTAACAAGCCTTTCTGTGTCATTTGTATTCCTTTGCTGACCTCTGCTTTGCTTTCTGACCTCTGGCTTCCTGATCCCTGACTACCACCCTGGATTCTGTTTGTACCGTTTAGTGAATACATTCCAAATTTTTATTTCACTTATTTTGTTTTTTTTTTAAATGTAGTTCAGGGTATCTGTAGACCTTAATCTTGGTTCCTCTAAAGAAGCACTTGTGTGGTATGTAGCTTGCCTTTTCGGCATCCCGAAAACTATTCTTTCTATTTTTCAACGTAACGTAAAATCTAGATGATCTTGCTGTCCTGGAGTGCTGGAAATGGACTATGTGCATCAGGCCAAATGGGCTGCAAACGCTTGATCTCGGGTTGTACAGTAAAAATGACTCAAACTTATTGAATTACATGCGTTTATGTAGTCTGTAGGACACATTGATTTATTGGTCAGGGTTCCAACAAAGAACTCTTCTCCTCTATGTCTCCACAATCCATAACTAATCCATAACTAATCAATATTTTCTTTTATAAAAAAAATAAGACTATAAACCTGAATGCAAAAGATCCATTTCTCCTTCTGTCTTACATTTCTTCATGTCAATATTAATGTTCTTAAATACATATTCTCACGTGATTGTAATACTGCTACAGAAACAACTGGTGCTTTACAAATACATATTAATGGAATGACGCATAAACCATACCAAATACAATGGAAGAATAAACAAGCACTGGATAGGCATATGGATAGCCTGAATCTAAGATGACACAAAGTACCTTTAACGTTTGATTATTTAAATCAGGAAAAGCAGGTAGACTATGTCTGTCGTCAAATTCTATGTTGCTAAATGCCTAAGGCAAGCCATTGGCAAAACTATCCATCCATTTTGGATAATCGTTGAATCCACGTGGTGGACCACATTGTCTAGTTTATTGACCACTAACAAAATCAGCCAAATATAGGTGGCTTTCCAGATGTCAAATACTGTACAGCAATGGGGAAAAAAATCTGTTTTTATATATTTTTTACAATGAAACCTTAACTTTAAAATGAACTTGCCAATCAAGCAAGATTTAACTGCATTGAACTTCGTGGAAAGAGTCTTGAACCCCAAGTGACATTTGGTCTATCCATTAACTTACTCGGTATCACAAATTACAGAGAAAAACAGGAGTATTTGATAAAGTAAATCTTTCCTGTAATCCTTAATAAAACATACATTGCTCAGCAGATGTCAAAGCCAATCTTTAAATATGTGGATATAGAGTAGTATGACCCACAAACTCCCAACTGAACTAAACTAAATACCTTAATTTCCAGGAAAATACACATAATATAAATATACTTGGGATTTCTTTGAGCAATTAAACCTGTATTGTGCAATGTCACAAAATATATTCTTCAAGTTTCAAGCTGAAACTGAGTATCTCCTGTCTGATCCCCAGTGCTGGAATAGCTTTCCAATATCTACTTTCTGATATTTTTCTACACCCTTTTGGGTTCTTTTTTGGCCTTCTACTTTTAGCCTATAGTTTCTTCTCCCAGGATTTGTTCTTCTTTAAAATACACTTACCTTATTTACTTTGTTTACCTTTTTATGTATTTGAAGGTTTCTATACTACTGTCTTTTTCTTTCCTCCAAACTGTACACGTTGAGATCATTTAGTCGTCTATTTTATCCTATACACCATACATTTCACTACCCATTCTTTGGGTTCATTTGAGAATAATGGAGTTGCTAAGATGACCTGTGTAATGATCTAGTGAAGTCACTCCTCAGGTCATTTACAAACTCAGGATTTTATTAACCCCCTTTGTCCCTTAGGCCATTGTTCTCTGATTGCTCTGTTCTGATGAGGTCAAGTCTGTATTCTGGTTTCTGTACTACAAGTAATCTGGCCCTCTGGGAGGCCTGCTAAAATAATTTGCCATCGGATGACATCTAGAAAATAAAATCTACCTAGACAGCATGAACCTCACACTATCCATTGTACATGGCAAAGAGTACATGCATAGTTTTCCCCCCCAAGAGTTTTATTGATGCTTTGATAACACTTCAACGTCAGTTCAACGTAATTTCTCACACATTTAGTGATCAAAGGCGATCCAAGTTAATAGTATTATTTTATAATATAGTCATGAAACCATACGTTGTGATTAATTACATCATACCATTCTTAATTCTTTGTGTACATCAGCAAAGATTGGCTTTGCTAGTTATGTTTTGTTTTTTAAGGTTACTTACCAATACAGTTTTATTTAGGTACATTGGATGCAACAGATAGGAAAATGCAACAAAATGGTTTAGAAATACAATGTGTGTACAATATACACAAACACAATAATAGACACAAATTCACTGAAATTCCCTATTCTGTTCTGTGCTATAACGATTCTCTGGAATTCCTTTTCTCATTCCTCTACTCCCCTACTTATCCTAACTTAAACACACACTAAAAACCCACCTGCTCATAAGAAGCATGTAATCTAACGTGATGTCCACAACCTGCTTTCTGGAAGAAATCATCCACTTCTCCAACATTCAAGATCTGCAGGCTACTGCCTTCTCTACAACACCCTCACTACAATCAAATCAACATCCCCTACGCAGTCCCTTACCTTCTGTTTCATTCCTTCTCAAACTTTTTAATAGATTGTAAGCTCACAAGAGGAGGATCCTGCTCCACTTCTTAATGTGTTTTTTTTATTGTTACTTTTGTATATTGTCAATTTTAATGTTATTGATAATTTTGCATTTTCCCCTTTGGTGATAGTGCTACAGAATCTGCTGGTGACTTATAAATAAATTGTAATAATAATAATAATTTAATTTATAAAACAAATCTTCCCAAGGGATCTTCCTAGGAGGTTAATATTCTTTGGTGATTTTTATTTTTAACAAGACTTTCTTTTCAAGACCCAAAACTTGGGTAAAGGTCGATAGCCCCAATCAAGTGGTACATCACATGATATGCCTCTAGATTATAAAAATACACAATCATTGTATGGCTATGCAATACCATATAAGCCTCATGTGATGTCTGGTTAAAGCTATGCCCTACATACCTGCAAATGGTTATTTCAAACAGGATAAATGACCATCTAACGGGAAACACCTGACTATGTCAAGCTGAAGAACAGATGCTAAGACATCATCAATTTACATGTTTCAAGAATCCCTCCTTTTAAACAAATATGCTGCTGTATGACATCAACATACCTCACCTTCCATGTCCTGATCAGGGATTGTTTTAACTATTTAACGTTATATCACTGCTATTCTACCAGTCCTCGCATCTGCTCACCATCTACGTTAAAACAGAGATGCAATGAATGCAGTAGTGTGTCATTAGAACCAGATGTGCGTACGTTATTCTGTCTGAGGCACACATATATCGCAGATATATTCACTGAAGAGGAGCTGTGCCTTTTCATTTAAAAAAGACCTATCACTTCGAAAGAAAGCAGCTCCATTGATCTAGAGCCGTGCTTCCCATGACAACTCTCACGGAACACCCAAGGTTTATGGATTGCTTTCAAATTAGGAGATCCCAACCATCTCCACCACTGGTGTTCTGGACTGAGTTGGAAATCACTAACCTACATTTATCTTTATATATTTATTTGGATGGTCCAGCAGCGTATAAAGTACATTAAAAACCCTTTTTATTACCCGTCGCACCTGGTATCAGTAGCAGCTAAGGTGAAAGATTTATTGTAACAATGCAATGTTCGTGAACCCAGGACATGCTTGAACGCGGGAGAAATCTCAATGTAACCTTCCTGGTGAAATATATATATATGGTTCTCTGTTTATTAACGTCATACATTTATTTACTGTTTTATCCGAACATATTTGTGCAAATGAACATATTAACAAACTGATGATCCATACTTCAGTTTTTTAAAAAAAAGACAGAATGCCTATCCAAAGGGAGGTGGTCCGGCCGAATTAAGTCAACATTCTATGACTTGACCATTAAGATATCTTTGATTACACTTCAAAAAAAATATGAGGATAGCATATAATGATTATATAAATTTTAAATAACCTAGCATCATACCATAAACATGCCCCTACTAAGTGTATTTAAACTAAAATAGAAGATAAATATGAATAATAAAACTGTGTGCCCAAAAAGATTGATTTATTTGTTTCTTTTTATTTCTATGTGTACCTATATATATGAATCTATAATGAAAGCTGATATATATATATGCTTTAAATGATTAAATTTTTTTATATCTGCGGGCCAGTTTCTTCAGTCTTTAACCAGGTTGCACCCACTTCCAATCTGATCTCCATGAAGTACCCATGCATGGTTATAAGTGATTAAAAGGGCATATTATATCTGGATGGTCTAATACAGTAGGTATTTATATGTACCATGAAATGCAAATGCTGAAATGCATGAAATTCAATTTACCGGTAATATTTTTAGAGATTTTAAAATGAATGTTTTCCCTGTTGAAGGAGAAAAAATTATTTCTTTTCATCTGTAGCGTTTATAAATGTTGTCATACTTTATTTGTGCTAAAATATATTCTAGATGTACAGCATTTTCTTATACTTTTTAAAGAAATCTGATCCATCTAACATTACCTCATCACCAAGACCTTCCACATCCCTTGTTAATTTAATAACTGCCATTGGAGCCTCACCAGTTCCAAACATGCTTTCTTTCCATCAAAGTATCAAAGTATTAGTTAAAATATTTCCATACATATATATCTCTATATAGATAGATAGATAGATAGATATATAGATAGATAGATAGATAGATAAATAGATATTGAACTCATTATGAAACAGATACAGAGGTCACAATCCATATGTGTTACCTTTTAAGATAACAATATATAATTTCAAATATGTTTACCTTTGAAAATTTTTAAAAAGGATTATATCATAAACAACCATAAGGCAGTCAGGACATTTCTGTCGTTATTTGGAATGTCTTGAATGTTGCTGAAGTTTAGGAACAGCTGGTTTAAAGATGCCTTTGAATGAAGCTCAAGTAACAGATGGAACAAACCCAAATGAGACTTTTAAGAAGGGACACGTATGTTTAACTGGAATGCTTGAAAGCCAGGGGTGTATTTACCTTTGTCAATGGCCTAAGCCTAGCCCAGGGGAGCAATGGCAGCTACCATCTCCACACTGCTGTCCTTACCACTGGCCTTCGGGATATGATGTCATGACCCGCCGGGATATGACGTCATTAACTGGCCCATTGAGTAGGGGCATTGGGAATGCTGTCCAGCTGGACCTGCCGCTCCAGGACTAGTTGGCTTAAGCCAGAATACGTCGCTGTTTATAATATGGTATGACTGCCTAATACAAATACGATGAATTAGGGTGGGCAGAATTTCTAACCAAAAAGCCTAGCATGCTGAAAAAGTCACTTCCTGTCTCAAATACAAAATTCTACTGAAAAAAATTAAATTTGGTAAACTTCACTTTGCTTCCTCACATCAGTTTCCTCTCTTTCAGTGTTTGGCAACACCAACTCCCCACACACTTAAAGTTCTTTGGGATTAACCCGCAAACATTTTAAATAGCAGAAAATAAAGTAAATACAGAAAAAAGAGACGATAGCTTAACTTTAATGATAACTTAGGTTAATGATTACTTACAGACGAGTGTCACTTTATCTACAGTGAAAAAAGTTAAGGTCCCTTAATGCTATCCAGTATGTATTCAAGATATTAAACGCCGTGCTTTTATTTCCTGCAGATTAGATTTCATTCCTGGTGGATGTTTTGTATAATCAAATACGCACGGTGGAGATGGAAATATCTATGTTCAAAAGCACCTTTTTCCTCTGTGATACAAAGTAATCAAACTGACTGAAAGCAGAGGTAGTGGGTGATGTTTTGTACTTTTTTTTTAATTTTATTTTTTTCCGCCTATGGCAGTGAATATATCAGACATAAAATAATATTAGAATTAGCAACAGTAATGTTATTTTAAAACAATTACTTAACTTTGAGCACACATTGCTTTATGAAGCATCAAATAATGAATTTTAATAAAAGGGGCATTAACAGAGAAATGATTAAGAAGATATTTTACCAATTGAATATTTCAAGTTTTTTGGATCTATTTACTAAGACGGTGAGTGATTAGTTAAGTGAAGAATGAACTTGGCTGACCAGACTTGACTAAGCTTGCATGCTAACACTCGCAAGACAACATGCAAGACTAAAATGGGAATGGTTTGACCCTTGCAAGTTTTAGGTGAGGGCATGCATGTAAATGAGAACTTGTGTGCAACCCCGTCAAAACCTACTATTAAACATATACATCCATGGTGTCCATAGACTTGCATGGGGCCAGTTCAAGTCAAAGGATGATGCAATGCATCTTATAAATGATGGGATTTCTGGTTCACTAGGGTATTATACACATTACCTCGCAAGCAGTGGCCATTTTACAATCTGTCACCAATGGGTGAATTACTCATTTTTTAGATTGTGGCTTTCCTTGGTTTTAAAATTTGGATTGCCATGGGAGGAAAGCGATCTTTTTTACCCCACATCTTATATTCTTTGAGTGATTTTCAATGTCCACCCTCTTGGGTGCTTGGATAGATCTCACTACACATGGCGGACTAAGTAGTGTGTGACAGGAGAGGGGTAACTAAGACTTTTTATGTTTTTTTGTTTTTATTACACTACACCCTCCACCTCACCGGAGGATATGGTTGATCCTCTATAAAATATTTGTCGTGTTCATTAGTGTTAAAATGTGTGTTAGTAGCAGATGCAGATACTGATTATAAAATCAATGAAATGCTAACGTTACTTTAGTATATAATATATTTATGGATATACTCAAAAAAAGATCAAGCTCGAAAGCATTCTTGTTTTTATATAACTGTAGTGTAGTTTGTGCTGTGTCATGACTTCGATTTTATTTTATTCAAAACCACATAAAATCTCTTGTTTTACTTTATGTTTAACCTAGTTATTTTTCTTCTATGGTCTGGCAAGTCTGCTAAAAATAATACATTCAGAGAAAGAAAAGTTTTCTACAATCATTTCACTTACTATAAAGTTCTAAAGTGAAATACACACCCAGATAAACCACAGAAAACATTTATAAATGCCCAATTACTCTACTCAGCACGGGATGTCGCGTTGTTCATGTGAGAATACACAGAAGTATAAAGATTCAGTGTGTTATGACCTGGTATGCTTTATTTGCATCTTACTTAACCTATATATTTTTACCTGAGTAAGATGTTCAATGTAGGTCAATTTAAAATTTTGTTTTAGACCCCAGGTATCTCTCTGGAAAATAAAGGGATTCCATAATGATGTTATGGTGACATCAGCAAAGAAATCGAAGCAGGGTTACTGTTACATTGAGGGATCTATCCCGAACCACCTTGAATCCAATGCTGCTCCTATTGACAGAAAGGAGTCATGGATTATGAGCATCTTTTTTTGCCCCAGGGCTGATTCCTTCACCGGGCTGTGTGTGTCGTTCACCTGCTTTGGGCCAATGCTGATGGTGTTGATGAATAGGAAACAGAAAAGAAACCAACATTGTTTACCTTCAGTTTAGGCTACATCTACATGAGTTCAGTTCAACAACTTTTGTGCCACTATTCTAAAATGTATTTTTCTGAATAAATATGTTATGGAGTAACGCAAAAGTACCATGAGTGAAAACATTAGGTTATATGTGTCTCCAATGCAGTACGTACACAGGGATACTTACACGTGTATAGTTTCAGTTTTAGTTTTAGTCTAATAAACTAGAATGACATCATTTTATTACAATATGCTTTCAAGCCTTCCTTGACCAGTATTACAAACGGCTCCTGGTTTGCAGATGCACAGTAGGTCCAAGAGCACCCAGGAAAAAAAAGATAATTACATACAGCAGAAGCATTTGCATACACGGGAAGACTGTAAATGGGTGGTTAAATAAACAGTCCCATAAACACACATACATCTCTATAATGGATGGGTGAAAGTTAAGCGATAGTCTAGCAAGCAGACGAAAAAAAATCTCTGGTATGTGAAGAAGAAAAAGCAGAAGTCAACTTCACAGTCAAGTTTAGGTTGTTTAATCTCCCTACTATATTCAGCTTTAATGTCAGGGGAATTAATTAGTTTCAGTGGTTGGCATGCATCTACAAAGCATTGCAGAGCAGTTCCCACAGTCTGACCCCGGCCCTGCGCAGGTGGCTAACATGTTCTCCTGAGCTGACTGTGACATTACTCTTTCACGGGGATCAACAAAGAATTCACATTTTTGAAAGACGTTCGCATTTCCAGTCAGTAATGGCCATCACCACACAGCACATCAACAAGAAAAGGGTTTTGGCGTGACTAATGGAATAATGAACTGCATTAAACGCAATGTTTAAAAAAATGTTTTTCCAGAAAAAAGCCCCACATGATTCTTACTTTTGGCTGGGCACTGGCCCCATATCTGCTGTACAGAATAGTGTATTAAGTTAATAGTTGACCAGAAGTGTTGACCAGAAATAAATTATCTTTAAAATTGTATATGTTTGTTGCTGGTTATTACATGGCTGCTTTTTATTTTCTCAAATGGAGCTAATGGAATGTATGATGTTATATTGTGTGTTTTACTATATGACATCAGTGTGTGGCGGTTGCATGTGTGAGAGTGTATGGTGTTAGCATGTGTGCGTGAATGTATGGAGACAGGACAGTAGAAGTGACAAAGCAGAATGCTCGCCCTGCTACAGGCTGCTCCTAATTAGAGCTTCAATAAGGCGAATTTTTAAAATAAGCATGACAGATTGATTGAAAGACAATTTTGACTATGGAAATATTCCCAGATACCTTAAGATTTTTTCTCCTTTTTGCGAAACCTCCCACAGGAATGCCTGCAGAAGCTCGCTGCTGCCATGAAGCATGCAATGTCTACAATGTCCTGAAACATTGCTTACACCATGACATAAGCATCCAATAGTTTAATCAATAAAACTAAAAAATCAATATACAGTGGGCGAACACAAATTAAAGTAGCACCAAAATGATACTAAAATACTTAAAATAATATAAACAACAACAAGAATATAAACTCTTCTTCCGAGGAATCTTCAAAATTCTTCCATTATATTTTAACAGACACAAAAGAGAAAAAAAAACATCATAACATTGTGCAAACTGTGTATGTAAATGTTTTCAGGAAATTCAAGGAATCTCACTCACTTGGAATAGACTACAAAATGCCCATATACAATGCTTCTCAAGGGTTAATAGTGCCGCTAGCAGGTGAAAAACTCTGAACATAAAAGATAAATAGTCTTGTGTTATATATGTCATGTGTTATGATTCAGCTGATCTCCACTGTAAGATATAAAACTACAGTGGGAGGAAATTTCAAGGAACAGATTAATGTATATCAAATAAAAAATGTATTTCTGATAGTTTGTTTCTGTTTAGTTCATTGGATTTTTTTGTCAAATATGTTTTGTCTTTTGTTTGTTTCTGACTTGTATAGATTCCCTTTGTGAGATACAATATACTAAGATAAGATAT
>VKOC01029557.1:0-14566 GCA_009364415.1 Spea multiplicata
GGGTCTTATAATCGAGCAGATACGGTATTAAACAAGTGGTGCTTCTAAGCAAAGGTAAAGGGCATCAGTGAAGCCAGCTTTGATCATTTGGATGAACTCCCATCACACTTTCTGTTTTAGTTAGATTTGCGTGGTGCCTGAGCAGGGAAAGTCACCCAAAATATTAAATAACTGCCCACAACGGCACCACAAGAATAAAACCAATTTTGTTAAGTGCTATACTACATCACTGTATACAATACTGCATCCATGCTCAAGGAAAATGTTTTTTCCCCCTTTTTTAAAAAAGTACTGCAGCGCTCTCCCCCTCCGTCTCTCTCTCGGAGAGCGCTCTCTCCCCCTCCGTCTCTCTCTCGGAGAGCGCTCTCCCCCTCCGTCTCTCTCTCGGAGAGCGCTCTCTCCCCCTCCGTCTCTCTCTCGGAGAGCGCTCTCTCCCCCTCCGTCTCTCTCTCGGAGAGCGCTCTCTCCCCCTCCGTCTCTCTCTCGGAGAGCGCTCTCTCTCTCTCTGCACCTCTTGTGGTTCATGTGGAAATCAATGTACAAGTTAAATCCATAACAATTGCACTAAAGAATATAAGGGTGCTCTAACCCCTCTGATATCATCCACAGCCTCCTTCTACTGGTCTCTCACACTCTCATGAGGTCTACTTAATGCATGCCCCACTATAACAAATCTACTAATGGTGGTGTAGGTATGAGCCTTTATGATAAATCAATGTATTGTTCAACATAAGTGCAGCTGATCCACAAGTAAAAAGCACAATTTACACAATATGCGTTAAACCAATATTGAGTGTAAACAAAAAAAAAAAAAACGAAAGAAAGAATATTTCCATCCATTATTTCCTATATAAGGGTGACCTTTCCTATATCTATCTATAGGTACAAACTCTGAAGTAACATGCACATGACATGCTATCACAATCTGGTTTGAGATTAACATTTTACAACACACTCAACACTCAAGGTTGTGATTAAACTTGACATGTAGCTGAGCTTATATTTTAACACAAACTACTCCCTAAAAAGGATCCAAAGTAGAAACAGTGAGGTATTAAAAACACATTGTCATGTGTCGAGAGATTTATTGTTGGTCCCTAGATAAATAAATAAAATAATACTCATGTGCAACCAAAATACTATGGAATGATAATCAATAAAAGTATCTTAAATACTGAAAGTCCCATGATGCTACCATCCAAGACAACCGGAGAGACGGAGGATAAATAGTCTTTTTTGCAAAAATATTCAGACCCCTTTACGAATTTGTTCATATTACTGAATTACAAATGGTACACTGAATTTATTTATAATTTTAAACACACAAATGCAAAAATCAGTTATTGTAAGCCAATATTGATTTTATTGGGTAAACATTAAGGAAGAAAAAAAAATACTACCAGCTCCAAATTTACATGGATTAGCCCTAAAGTCACAATAATCTTATCATTGGCCTCCAAGTTGCCGTTGGATTTCAGTAATAAATCCATAGCCCCAAAGGACGTCCAAACAAAAAAAAAAAAAAAAAAAAAAAAGCAAATCAGACAACAATGGGGCAATATCACGACAGCACCAAAATGAGTAGTAGTTGATGTGTGCGAGGATCATGTTTTACATTACATACAATAAGTTTGTAGTAAAATAAATTCTAATTCTGTAAAATGAGAGCATCGGGATCTAAATACTTTAAGCAAGGCACTACATATGCCTCTTTCAGGATTCATTTATATGCCATGTACATGGCATTAAACCAGATTAGGACTATTAGATCATTACATGCTCTGGACGGTCATAGCCGGCTGACTATTTGGAAGAGATATTAGCACAGCTGCAAACTACATTATTGGATTCAAGTAAGGAAAAACCTAGCAAGATGGTAAACTGATTTCAATAATAACTAATAATTACCTGTTGTCTCTGTAAATCAAATTGTTGTTACATACTACTTATTTTGTCCTGTCCACCCGCTGTACAGCGCTACGGAATTTGATGGCGCTATATAAAACAAATAATAATAATGATCTCACCCCCTGTTCTTCCGTGTCCGTACAGCACGTTGGGCTGAAGACTGTCATCATGACCCAGCAGATGAGGCAGGAACATGTAAATGTTTGAGAACTGCATGGGGAGCTTGCTGGTCAGATTCATAACTTTCCATTTTATCTCCTCAACTGCAAGAACAAAAAAAATATATATATATATTTATTATTTTATATTAAAAAAAGGATTGCTGAGAGGTGGTAAAGGGAGAAAAGGGAAAGGGAGGGTAGGAAAACAGCTGTGATGGGAGCAAAAAAGTGGATTCAGCTGAGAAAAAGGAAAAGAATTAAAAAAGGAATAGGATCATAGGAGAAAATTCTTGCAGAAACACCATCAAAACAGAAAAGAGGATAGAAAATCACTACACATATGTTTGGACATCTACGCAGAATCACATATACATATAGGTAGTGAGCAGTTACGTTACCAAAATCTTTGTAATGCGTGCCAGGATAAGCAATTCATCAAAGCTTAGTATATTTACCAGAGCAGAGAAAGAAGAAGATAAATAAAGCTTATCACAGGCGCAATTAAGTCTCAAGTTAATTAGTGACCCAGCAGTAACCAATGGACCTTTGAATTGAAGCAGCCGACTCTATGTTAGTCTGCCATAAACACAGGCACATTTACGGGTGTGTGGCTTCAAAGAGAGAGGATGATTTAGCCGGCCGTGCAGTTTAGCCTCCTAATTGCTAGGTGTACTGAGCAACAACAGAGGTTGGTTACAGGTGGCATGACAAAGGGGCTTCACACCCAAAAACTGTTTCAAAAAAGGGAGAATATCGGTGCCTCCTTGTGTGGTGATTTACCTTCTATTTTGTGCTGTGTTTTCCCCCAGGGAGATATGGAAGCCTGTGATATTATCTCATCTAAACCCACGTTATGTCCCATGATACTTGCTGCTAAATAGCAGAGGCTATTATGAGCTCATTCTTATTAAGGTGGCAGCGGACGTTACCACTTTCAAAGATATCAGAGACCAGAGTTATCACAAACAGAGGGTTTAAATAGGTTTCCTCACCAAAGACCTATAACTATTTTGAGGATGGCTGATTGGGTCACATAGTTGGCAAAGGTCCTGAATTTATAAGGATACTCCCAACAACAGGGCTTACATCCCAGCCTGCCAAACGTCAAGCCGAATGGGAGTTCCAGCAGGTCTATAGAAAAGAGGGGGGGATGGGAGGTTGTGTAGGTCCATGCAATGCACACAATGACGTTCTACTATGGGATAAACACATTGAGGCTGGGAAAAGGACACAATCAGAGACTTCAATGAGATGGAAAAAGGAGTTTCAATAAAGATTAAATCAGCAAAATCATTACCTGTGTGATTCTCAAAAGCATTTCTTTTCTCTGCTACGGCTCGCTTTATTTCATCAAGCACATTGCTCAGATCTTGAGACCTCTTTCGATTCTCTTGTTCGGCGTGAAACAACCTTTGCTGGAGTTCTGTAAACTGTTTCTCGTACGAGTCTATTCCATACCCTACAATAAAAAAAATGGATGTTAAATGTATAGAATATTTATTGCACAAGAAGCACAGACTTAAATGGACAGTTTGCTCTACCATATAGCATCACCAACAATAAATGCATACTAAAGTATTTTGTAAGTACTGTACTTCCATACGGAGAGAGAGAAAGAAGAAAAAAAAAAGCGTTATTTAGCTTTAGGAGAAGTGGCACTTTCAAACCACTTTTGGCCACTTTGAGCAGCCTTATGAGGGGCAGGAAAGAGGTTACATTCAAAACAATGGGAGCACATTTGGCCCAGAGGGAGGGATGGAGTACCTCTCCTTGTATTTGCAAGGGCAGCAAAAGAGTAACTTAAAGAGGAACGCTCAGCTATTATACGCATTAAAGTGCCCTTCAACTTCACTCGTGCAATATTTACTTTTTTATTTTTATTATTTCTTACATGCATCTCATAGTTTTGCATTGGGTACATTAAACAGAAACTGTATACTCCTTTACACATGCTGCTTGTTTTTGTTCTGGTGGAACAAAGAATTATCCAGTAAAACAAATACACATATGCATATGTTTAAATAACCCTGCTCTGAATCTAATACATAAACAAACACACTCCTAGATATATTACTCTGCTGTCATTGGTCAGACTGGATCCCTGCCTGCTAAAACCAGCATCCTGTGCATTATATGGACAAAGTATAATGTATCATGACATACCCACATAACTGCACTTCTGCCCCGATTCATTAAGGGGGAACTGAACACTACAAACCCCCCCCCCCCAATGCATTACCAATAGGATTTTGTTTAATGTAATAATGAATATAAAATGTAACTGGGCGTGGTATTGATCAGGGAAGACATCCTTAACGGGATTTTAAGCTACAACAGTCCCGTTTAAGTTACTCTTTATTCTTAGGTTTAAGATCAGTTCAAGAGGGACATTTCTTGTTCACGCTGCCGTCTACTGTGGAAATTAGGTAAGGGTGAAACACATGTAATTAAAAAATCCCCAGTTAAAAACCAACAACAACTGCTTTTTACTGTGTAAAAGAAGAGACTCAAAAGCAATCTCTACTGCACGTCAATAGATCAAACGCATATTAGAATGCATGATCAATATAAAACAGGGGCAAAGAAAAAAAAGTTGAAGAAAGATAAAAAAAAACTGCCCCATAATACTCAAAATAACCTTTTTTCTGACATCAAGTATTATCCTTATATAAAAAAAAAATCTCAGCAGCAGAAACACTGCAGAGAAAAGTAATCCTGTGAATTGCCAGCTTTTTATGAAGACTGATTGGAGAATTTAATGCTATCGACTTGCTAAACTTAAAAAGTACACAACTCCACTTTGCAAGAAAACAGGAAATAATTCCCAATGGCCAATGTATTTATAAAATAAATGCCGTCAATGTAACGTCTAATGGCTTCTTCCTGTAAATGCACACAGTCTGTTCTAGCGATTGTCTTTTATCGTGGTTATCTACTTCAAGAATGTTTAGCCCATCTACGCGCCGATCATGTGGCAGAAAATTCAGATTGATCAACAAACAGGAGCCGACTGGGCCTGAGTATATCACGCTGCAGGACCCCGAGGATCACTAGTTATACATGTGTGTGTATACATTGGCGTGAAAAGTATTTGTTCCCATAGTTTTTTTCTACTTAAGCATATTTGTTGCACTTCTCAATTCAAAACTAATTTTAATAAGAACCAGAATTAACACAAAATGCAGTTTTTAAATGAGGATTTCATATATAGCTGGAAAAAGCTATCCAACCTTAACTGGCCCTATATGAAAAATGAATTACGCCCCTTAGTTACAAAATCAACCAACTCATGAAATTTAATTGGCAATTATGTTTAATTTCACCAGACGCACCCAAGCATGGTTACTACCAGCCCTGTTGAATATAAACATTAAATAGAACATGTTATCAATTAAAATAGAACAAAGTGAGGTAGCCTGAAAGGTCTCAAAGAGCAGCACACAATCTAAAGGAACTCAAGAACAGATGAGAAACAGTCATCTATCATTCTGAAAAGAGTTACAAAGCCATTTCTATGGCTCTGGGTCTCCAGTGAACCACGATGAGAGCCATTATCTTCAAATGGAGAAAAAAAATTGGCGAACCTGGAGAGCTTTGGGGAACAAATGATCGCAAACTGCAGTTGGGACACAAGATAGGAAACTAAACTAGGTTAGAGCATCAAATAAAGAAGTGTTTTAGAAGTGGAACAGGAGTTGCAATGACAGAGCACCAAATATTAAATACACAAGTAAAGAAACAGCCAATTAACTGTGTAAATAAAAAACATTTCTTCTAAAATGCATGCATTCAAAAATTAACCAGGCCTTGGCCATAACAGTCTTGATGGTAACCTGCCTCATCTACAACCACGTAGACATACGATGCCTTTTAATCCATTTGGAAAACGCTGGGAAGAGTAATGGGGCCCCGCATTATCTATGCTTCATTTCATGTCCACTGTTTATCACACGTCCAAGTGTGTTCAGTATATACAGGTTCAGATACATAAAAGATCTATTTTATGAGCAGGACAAAATATTAGCCCCATCTTTCCGCAATTGCCAATCTCTTTACGTATGAGAAAGCACGCCAGCTCATGCCCCAGCCCTTACACCCTGAAGTGTTTTATACATTTTACAAGTAAAAGCTGCTAATTTTCCCACTATCCAGCTATCGACCAGGCTTCTCCGCTATGATCCCTGATGGGTATACTTTCATCAATAACATCACATTATTACTTATTGTTATGAGTTATGAAGCATCATCATATTCCGCAGCATGTAGAACGTGAACTTAACAGTTTGGTATGATCAACAAGCAGTCGGTGAAAATTCTTGCAAATAACGAAACACAAATGGTCCGTGAACCAGAGCGGGACATTGTTCCACATTCAGCAAACAGCTGGTCTACGTTGTTTGCATAGTTCTAAAAAAAGACATATCATTGAGCGTTGTGTTTTAAGTGTGAAAATGGTTCATGTCTGAATCCCGCTACAGGTTTCGCAACATTTCTGTGGCTAGATTAAGAAACCTACAGGCAAACATGCCAGTACCTGCATTGGTGCATTCACGTACAGCGAGCCATCCTAAAAAGGGTGTGCACTCATGGGCGGATTAGCAAACTTTGGCACAAAGACTGTTGCTGAATGCCAAAGACTACCTAACTACTAAAGACTACACTAACAAGCCGTGCAATATATTATATATATATATATATACACACACACACACACAAAAACAGGTTTGTTTTTTTACAAAGATATAGTTTGCAGAATAGTTTACCTGTTCAGTGTAGCAGAACCTAGTGAGAAGAGTTCCTTGACTTAAGTCAAACTCTTAAAGAAAGGAGCTCATCATGCAGGTTAGGTAGATGAGGCACACCGACATTGATTGTCACACATACAATATATAAATAGGGTTATTCCAATAATCAATATCAGATGTCCTGTTTTCTTACAGCAATGGCAATAGTTTAATGAACACAAAGGGGATTGTCTAGGAGTAAATCGTTACAGAAGCCAGTTGTACAGTGAGGATGTAAACAGAACACTACTTTTAAATGATCATAAAGCTTTATAATACGATGTTTATTAAAGTCAGTTTTTAAGTAAAGTTGATTAAAAAAGGCAGAGCACCAGTAGACTCTTTATGAGCTCCCGATAAACATAAAATCTGTACCGTACACCCAGCTGTGACAACATCAGTCTCTGGCACAGTATTACTAGGAGGTACATAATGGGATCTTAGGGAGCCCCAAAACCTCTATTGCGTTAATGGTCATAAAATAAGATTTATAAATCAATGCTACTACTCATTAACATGTCAACATGCCGCCATCATCACGCCTGCATTATTGTACTCCTAAAAAATAAATATAACACATATAGCCAAGCACCGACTGCCAAATGTAAAGAGAACGATTCCAAAAGAGCCTTACCTAAATTTTTTACATTACACATAAATGAATATTTGCAAACTGGCAATTAGAAACAAACATAATCGTTAGCGGCTGCCTTTAGGGACTGGCAGATTTATTTGGACAAATAAGTCCCTTGTCTCCTCATTCCCCTTTTATCTCTTCAGCATGGAGTAGATTGCAGTAAGAGATAGGGATTTGTCACAAGAAGGTTCAGACAGAGGATCCTATCTGTAGCAGGCCGCCTTTATTTGGCATGGAGGCTCATGTAACCAAAGGTAACACTTTAGAATGGAGGTTCTCTTTTTCTGTTACTATATATCCACTGGAACCTTTTCAGTCACATAGTGTTCTATAGAGATAAATTATTCAAGAGTTGCAAATGTAGTTAAGGGCGATGCCTGGCTGTACACTATTGCCAATTTGAAGCCAGAGACTGAGGAATGATAATGCTTTCAACTTCCATAGCCGCCCCCCCTCCCCAAATGCTCACTCTGTTTCAGGGAGAGCTGACAAATTTATAAAAGCCATTAAAACATACTAGCTAGATGTGCAATTATATATTATATGCCTAGATTAAATACACATACACTGATCAGCCATAATATTATGACCGCCTGCAAAATATTGTGTAGGTCTACCTTTTGCCGCCAAAACAGACACGTCAAGGCATGGACTCCACTGGTTCTCTGAATTCATACTACACTTTAACCCTTATTGTTTTGGAAGTAAATTCCATCAACATAAGGGATTATTCTACTTCAAAAAATGTTTACTCTCATCTGGTACAAAAAATACTCAATCCCAGGTAGAGATCAAGCAATCTTTTATTCACCTGCAAACCCGTGCAATAACATTTGCCATTAGGTTTAGTGAAATTACAGAAACTAAGCTGAACATTTTTTTTAATTTTTTTAGCAACAAAATGCTGTCTTTAATATATTCTCATTAGATCATTGTTACATTTTACAATCCTACAAAAGGATTACCTTTCGGGCATAACAAATGCAGTTTCCATGGCTGCTTTATAAACTTTTCTAACGTGACATCATTCCTTTCTTCTATCAAAGTCATGCCCCAAGCCAAGTAGCATCTGCCCATATAACACAATGTCATATGTGCATACTTTGTTCTACATTTTATGAACAATGTCATAAGAGCTCTGTTAACGTGACCTAATCTCTTAGACAAACACCCTGACTGCTTTTCATGCTACATTGGTAAACAATAGAATGGCTCAGTCTATGTACGTAGCAGCACTCTGGGGCCTCCTCCCGGCTAAAGACCCGATCCTCACACTTAGAGTAACAATTAATAGAAAAAAAAGAACACATGAAAGCTCTATAAATAGTAAACAATCCAAAAAAATTATTTCTGGCAAGCCAGTAACCCAGGAAATTTTGCTTGGGGCATTTGGACACCTGCCAACATATCTGGGGTAATGATGGCTCTGGCTACACAGAGCCCTCCCTTCCGGGATGCAGGCAGAAAGTCTTATTGATGTTGGTAAGTGGTCCTGCTGACATCATTGGGGCACACAGCTGCGTAACTGGGAAATGGGGGTCCGCAACCCAGATTTTTCCAGTGAAACCTGGAGAGTTCCCAGGCATGTTGACCACCAACATAAATTTTATCTACACTTTACATCTCTAGATTATGTTAATAGCCCAGATGACATTTTCAGAGTTTTATTTGCTGGTTTTGTTCAGCAGCAAATTTGTCACCAATCTCTGCCAAATGTAGCCATAATTTTCAGTTCTTCCAAAGCGGCCATCTCCGAAAGAGTTTTTAGTTAGTTACAGGGCAAGATGCTCTTGCACATTACAGTAGGTTGTCCTCACAGTAACAGTATATCGTTTTGGGAAAAAAATTAAACCCGCAATGCCATTACAGAACTACATCTCAACTTGGTCTGCACCAGCTGATGAAGGAAACATGGTTTTTCCTTAGGGTACCACAGGCCAAGATTTGCAATAGAAAAAGGCTTTGAAATAAAGTGACACGAATATTAGTTGTCCATGTACACGATATTGTTAAAAAGGGGTAGGATGGGGGTCCCACATTATGGCCCCCTTGTCCCTACAGAGCTAAAACAGCCTGGTAAACTCAAGTGCGTGTCCTTTCACTTATAAACGTGAAAGGACAAGAAGATGTACCTGTCTGACATTCTTAAAAGCTCATACAGCTTCACGGTATACCTCGGCCTCTCACAAATTATATACCGGTAATGCCTTCCTATAAACCTCCCTTTCTAGCGCATCATCTGCTTATTGATACAAATATACTGCTGCAGGGTATATCTGTCTGAAGATACATTATGTAGTTTACTCGAACAGGGCACGGCTGGAATTAACACACACACACACACACATATATATATATATAAAAATGAAGAAAATAGGGTTAATCCCATCCCATGAGCAAAAGCTAAAAGCATTTGGATCTCCAGAGCAGTAGTGCGTTGCCAGGACCAGTGCTTTTCATAAAATGGGCCTGGGTGTGCTGCCAGATATTGATTAGCTTACAAACGAGCAAACAGCACACAACAAGCATGAACATCTTTAAGTAATTTTCTGGCTCACAAACAAGATATGTGGTAACGTGGCTATTGATGCCACAAGTTTCCATAAAGAAGAATCTACTAGGTTTGCAGGCAAAGTGTCAACCTGCTGGTACGGCCTGGTGTAGTTCTTAAGCATCAACCACGTGTTATACATCCAAGACTGTCTGGGTGTCATCACCTTGGCCTATATAACGACTGGATCAGGCTGTCAAAAAGTTACGTTTGGGGCTTAATTAAAAGTGCATAAATATTGACAGCGTGAAACACTATCACTTTTAACACGTTATCGAATCCTATGTATTACTGCTTTGTTCACAATAGAACGTGGGAAGGCAGATCAAGAGTCACTTCTGAAACATTTGATCAAATTAGCCAATCCAGCGATTGCATGATGTAGGAAAGTGTTCTCTGGGCTACCCCAGTCGCAAGGCAATCCCCTACACCACGAACCCAAGCGCACGCTGCAGTGATTAGCGTTTGCCAAAATGTTTTCCATTTCCCACCATGAGTTTACCGAATGATATTTAGGGTATGCATTCTTTAGTTATTAAAGTTACAAAAGTTGATTTCCATTTCATCCTCCTTCTAGATGCGCACGTCCTACACACAGAAGTGCTTCACATGGGGAGCGCTACTGAAGATGTGCGAGAAGTATATAGACAAATGCATCCTGCTTTCAGTAGAGGGAGGCATTAAACTGGCCAGGAGAACATCTGGAGCTTTATAATATTAATGCATTTTTAAGTTTACCTATAGTGTGTACATTATTGTAGTGATCACACTATTACTTGAACTCAGTTTATCTGTAGTGTTTATATTATACACTGCATCATTTTTAATACATCAGCACATCATTATTGTTACTTTCTAGTGTATGTATTAGTATTTCTTATTGTTCTTTTTACAAGCTCAGCAGACTTTTAGATTTTTTCTTCATTTTCTTATTTTTGCGACAATTTAGATTTTTCTATCCCACTATTGTATGATTTCAGCAGGCTGCACGCTGGAGTCCACTTACTTTGCAGGAGAATGTCTGCACAGATTCCATGCCGTTAAACACATTGGATTACCAGAAATACATGCTAAGGGACCAGACTTTGACCTTAACCATCTCCAACAAATAAATGTATATATTGCATCTCTGTGTATAAACCTATACAGGTTATATAAACAAATACATGTATGTAGCGCTAAAAGATTTTCCAAGCGTGCACACTGCAATTTTGTAGACCGTTGCCATTAACTCTTCCACAGGGAAATAATGTAACTACAGGTTATTCTAGCCCGCTCCTGGGGACCTTCCCGACGACCCTGCTGTACTTGTTTCACAGGCTTCACTTGCCGACTTTCACAGCTTCTGGGTTGGTGTCATGTCTATCTATCATCTACAAAGAATTATTAGAACAAGCTTGTAGCCACAAAAAAAAAAAACCAGCTCCGAGGCACACGGTTGATACCCAGGTTATAGAACAAACACTTATTAAAAAGGTAAGAGAAACATAACACCAGTGACGTCAAACAAACTGCTTTTTCTTCTGATTAAGTCTTTACTACATATTAATATATGATCATAGGCACACCTAAAACATGATACAACACTCATAGTGCCTGGGTGAGTTGGCCATAAAGGGCTTTTTTTTTTTTTAAACCAGAAAACTTTTTTGGGAATTGGCATGAGTGCTGATAATTTGAACGCTTTGAAAATGTTGAACCTTCCTGACCCCAGAGAGAGCGTCTCACGCAGGAAGAGCCAACCTGGTCCTCCACAATGCAAAGTGAGGTCAGGCGGGTTAAAACGTGAACTCTTCTGCACTGTACTGTTTTGATAATACAAGGAGGGCAGTCAACTTAAACACTTTAAGACATTTGCATTAAAAAATCTAAATTGGAGTACACAACTCTCATCAACGTGCTCCTCTACCGTGATCATTCTTTCACCTCGAGAAGTGTTAGTAGTCTTTGACTTGGGTGAACTTACCCATATAGCCGTTCCATTGCGTACCTGGTCATGCGTAAAGGCTGAATTATATGTTGTAAAAAAAAAAAAAAAGCACAGACCATCAGATCCTCCTGCATAATAAATATCCCGTCATTCCAAACGGCCAAGGATGGACTCACGATCAGGGTTAACAGCTCGGAATACGGCTTTACGGAAGCATTTCACAAGACCCGGCGATAACGTTTTATACGGGCATTTAGAGTAGCAAACGTTCTCTGCTGTTTAAACACAATTTGGTTTTTATAGATATATAAAAAACAAAAAACTTTATATTATGGTGTCCCAGGCTAAGCCCCTACTGCGTTACAGGTTGGCATATGTAGGGTAACCGTAAGCCTGCCATGTGTTTTGTACACGATCTGACCTTTACATCGGGTCCCCACAAAACCAGGGTAAATATTACAAGTTTTCTATACAAAGCGACTCGACTGACTCACAGCAAATAAAAAAAAAGAAAAGAAAATAGGAATTCCAGAGAAAAGCCACATTTACTGCAGACGAATGTATTTGCATCATAACATCATCAAGGGAAATAGGAAGCAGGTGCAGCTTAATACTGTGGCATGTTTAGTGGCTGATTGGTCTTACAGGGTAAAGTTTACCTTCAGCGCATTAAAAATACCTGGGGGGATTCTGCAGGATTAACCCACGATGCATTTGTCAGGGGGCACCACTAAAAATTAAAACAGCCACACAGCTATCATATGCATTAAAGTGCCTACGATGGCTGGGGTGTCCCTTTTAAGGGTAGCCGTCTCATGAGACCACGAGGAATGGACCCCCACACAGTAAGCCATGCATTCTTAAAGCCGGTACAGAACCATCTTCCGGATGCTCCCCGAGGCTATTTAACGGTCTGTATCCAGACTGCCCACCGCCGTCTAGCCCCACACACCGTGCCGCCGCGGGTAGCCTTACCTCGGTCTCTATGCCATGCTGTGTACAGCGACAGGGAGACGAGAGCCGCCAGACCGAAGACTGTCACCACACTGCCATTCCTGCACCTCATCTCACATAGCCCGGCCGCCTCTGCCCCGCACACACCGGCTCAGGACCCTCTCGCAGATTCGGGGCAATACCAACGGCGCAGGGGTGCCTCGTCCTCTGCCTTCCTCCGCCTTCCTCCTTGTAAGCAGCTGGACTTTAAGATAAGTAGCCGAGCGTCTATTTCCCTATTTTCTGTTTCGGGTCCAGTAACCACCTGCGGGGCGTGTATAATAGTCTTATAGGCTACATCAGCCTAACCTGGTTATTATTTCTCGGTCTCTTATTCCCTCCCACCTGGCTTTTGTTACGCTCGCCTTTGCTTCAGGTGGGCTGTGATGATCTTTGTAACGCGCCGCGTGTTGTGCGGACTTAGCGCTCCCTCTAATGCTTCTTGTCGGCTGACGGTAACTGCCCGGCGGCCCCTCCCTGCTCTCCGCGTTCCTCTCCTATCACACAGCCGCCCCCCCTTCCCTTCTAGTAGAAGCAGGTAAGACGCGGGTATAAAGAGCACAGCCGAGGAAGCACGGTAACACTACACACATTTTGGCGATAACACGCCAGCTTTGGCGATAAATAAAATAATTAAAAAAAAACGTTCTTAAAAAAAAATAAGGATTGTTTAAAACACAAATAAGTGAAAAAAGTTTGCTACATTTATCAAGTGTAAAGGAAACCTACCAAGGGGCGCAGCATTGCCTGCTTATTTAAAGTCATGGTGTATGCAGCGTGATGGTGTATTAGATGTTATTCAAAGCTTTTGGCAGCCAATCACTAGAAGGAACACATTCCAACTGCTGCACATGGGGAGAGGTCTCATTAGACCCCCTGTAATATAGCAGGGAATATAGCATACATGCTCACTGGCAAGCAGGAGATATGTTAGGCCAGGTCCGTTTGTATACAGAGATCTTGGAGATGGAGAAAGGCATATCCATCTATGCACTTGCAAAGGGAAACATTTATAGGGGTAATTGGCCCTCCAACATTCACCGACCAACATGTCCCACAGTGCCACCTTTGGCCCAAACAGCCTGTTTGTGCCATCGTCACCCCAGTTTCTCAGTGACATCATCTCCATGAAACGGCTTGTCTGAGCCATCATTGCCCCCAAACAACATTGCCCTTTGCTCCCCCTTCCAACATACACTCAGGCAAACATATGTAAATACACTCACTCATACTCACATACACATTCATTCTAACACACACTCCATCCCGCTCCACTTACACATACATGTTCACACACAAAAAGCTACATCTTGCTCGCTCACACACAATTACACATCCATGCGCGCACACACAATTGCATATCTATGCTTACATACACACATAATTACATATCCTTGCTCTCACACTCAAAAATTGCACATCTATGCTCACACACTTGGACATTAATGCTCACATACATCCAGTGACGGAACTACCGGGGTCGCAGGGGTCGCGACTGCGACCGGGCCCTGGAGTTATGCCAGTCAGGGGGGCCCAAGGGGTGCCAAGCGGTTGCTGAAAACGACCGCTCGGCAACTCTTGGGCCCCCTGACTGACAGAAAT
>VKOC01029558.1:0-24782 GCA_009364415.1 Spea multiplicata
GGTGCAGGTTGGCAAATAAAAGGAAATAAAAACCAAAAAAAAATTCTCAATCATTTTTATTAAATATGAAAAAATAGTTTACATGTGAATTAATATTTACTGATAACTTTCTTTCCTATAGGGTTGTCTTATATTCAGGCCTTTTCTTTTTTTCTTAAATTATTATAAAAATTTTCATCTTATTATCAGGGTCGTTTTATAATCTAACAAATACGGTATTTAAAGCATAACATCTTTACTGACTTGTGTGTGCTTCGGTGCAGCTATCTCAATAATAAATGGTCTTCTGTATCAAGAATGGAGGACAGTATGTTGACCACATCTTTGTTTTATATTCGAACTGGGAACTAGTCAGATGTGTGTCAGATATGATACGTCCAAAGATTCCTTGTGCTTTATATTGTACTGCACGCAGTCGGGTATTGATCAAAAATGGTTACCTGTCATCTTGTGGCTTTTATGATCCGCATGGCTTCACTTGCATTCAATCACAATAAAGCAACTGAGGTAGAAAAAATCTATTTGTGAATCTGTCTTCTGTTGTTTTGAAGGATCTTAGTTCATTAAAATAACTAGATCAGGGCGTACGTAGTAGACATTGGAATATGGTTTGTGTGTGACTGGCTTTACATTTTATGGATGAACATGCAGGAGTCATACAATTTAGACTTGTGCATTTTGATTCGTACAAATTTAGCCAATTTCGTTAATTTGTACAAATAGCATGTGTTCAGATACATGACTTGTCTTAGATTAGCAATATAATATAACCTAAAACAGTGAGGGAATAAAAAATATGCTTGGGATAGACATAAAAACAAGACCTGCTTGAGGTCTAAGTCTTCACATCAGGAAAAACGGTCAGGCTAGATGGACTGAGTGGTTCTTATCTGCCGTCAAATTTTATGTTTTAATTTCTTAACCGTAAAGTGGAATTTGAAAGTTGTGCCTTTTTATGTCAATGTTTCCTGTGCACAGATTTGCAGGAAAAATGTTCATTTTTAATATGTATATCATTTTATGAAGAATATGTTTAATGATCAATGGAATGCGAGTCACTATTATAAATTAGTATGTCAGAATAAGCATGACATTGTCTTGATAAAGTCTACGATGAAGAATAATGGATACTAACAATCCATCATCAGGCAGGAGGTAGCAGCTAACAATCTAGGCTAAGCTGAATCTAAGACAAGACCAAGCACTGATTAAGATGTGAGTCTTTACGTCAGAAAACATTAGCAGATTAGATGGACCAAATGGGTCTTATCTGTTGTGAAATTTTATGTTTTTTGTATCCTGAATAAAACATAGGTTTTCTAAGGTGCAAACTGTTGATCTAGATATCATCTACATCTAACTACAGCAAAGCTCTGAAAATAAGCCTGGGCTCTTAAGGGGAATTTATCGTGAGTGCCAGCACTCAAATGGTTAAAATATACAGCTGTACCATTCACGTTACATTGTACTATGAACAGTTTAAAATCGTTAATAATCGATTATAAAAATTGTTGCCAGCAAATTTCATTATCGATTAGTTGAATCGCTTTTTATCGATTATAAAATGAGGGTTTTTTTAGAGCAACTGCTCTGAAAAATACCCCTCGTTTTATAATCTGTTTCATTCAGTGTGACTCACAGCAGTTACTACCTACAGTCCTTCCCTGCCCCACCCCTTTTTTCTCCCAGTCCCTCCATGCAGTCCTCTGACAATTGGCCCCGCCGCTTTCCTTATAGCGTCCACACTGCTAAGCAACTCATCTAACTGTGAGTATAAAAGGGGCATTTATGGTTGATGGGGTCATTAGGGTTACTTTAGGGGCAGTTATGGTTAATGGATTGTTTAGGGTTAATTTAGGGGCAGTTATGGTTGATGGGGTGTTAGGGTTAATTTAGGGGCAGTTGTGGTTAATGGGGTCTTTAGGGTTAATTTAATGCTGAGAACTGAGGGTTAATATAATTTAATTTAATACGGTTAACTTAAGGTGCAGTTAGAGGTAAAGGGGTGCAAACTAGGGGAAATCTAAATCCTGGGGGCACTGAAGATTAATCCTGCATTTATTTATAAAAGTATTGTGTCAGTGTGCTGTGAACTATGAGAGCACTGTGGTATATCTGGGGGTATAAGGCATATTTGGGGAGGACAGAGTGACATAGCTCAGGGTATAATGCATACTGGGGTATAAGGCATATCAGGGGGCACAGTGGCGTGTCAGGGGGTATAAGGCATACGTGGGGAGGGCGGAGTGGCATATGTGGGAGGCAGTGTGGCATATCTGGGAGGCAGTGTGGGAAGCCTGGGCTCAAAAGTGCACAACTGGGGTGGGCAGGTTGGGAAATAAAAACAAGAAATGCATTCTTATCACAGTTTTTTTTTATTGTGCCGTTTGTTTTTAACATCCTGTTTGTTAAATTATTTTAAATAAATGAAAAATTTACATTTTATTTTTTATCCGATTAAATGAAAAAAGAATCGTACAACTAATCGATTATGGAAATAATCATTAGTTGCAGCCCTACTCTATATTAAACTTCAAAGGGGTATTTTTTAGAAATAAATGTATCATGACTCTTTCCATCAACATAGATTCCATAGCCTATATATAAACATAGAATTTGATGGTGTTAAAGAACCATTTCGTCCAAATATTCTGCCTTTTTTCTTCTGTAAAAACCTTTTTTAGTCCTTGGTTTTAAATTTCCTCACTGTATTAACCTTTACCACTCAGAGAATGTTCCACTTACCTACAACCCTTTCAGTGAAGTAAAACATCCTTACATTACATCCAAGGTTTTTGCCCTTTCACTTTAGACAATGACCTCTTGTTCTAACAATTTATTTCACTCATGTGCTTTACTGAATCCATTTTATGTATTTAAATGTTTCTATCATATCCCCTTTTTTTCTGTTCTGTGTTTTATAGACTAGTAGACACTGTACCTTGCTGAGTATATACGTAAGTAGTGTAAGACTAACCTTCATTAGAATATAATACTCATTAGGTCTAAATGTGTAGCGGTACAGAGCCAGCAAAAAAGACTTTCATGATTTTCCTGAATGGACACAGAAGGCTGAATCTATGTTAGTCTTAGTCAATATAAGCGTACAATGCTAATGAAAGATCCGTCATATTTTATGTGAAGAAATGTTGAAAACCTTCGCTTTTGACAAAGGGGATAGAAATTGTTTAATAGCAACCTTCAGCCTCACCGAGGTTAAGATAAAGAGTGCAAAATAAATGATTTCTAACATGGCAAACATTAGTCATTTCTGATTCCTGTCTGTGTACAGTAGTTGTGGGGCAGAGGTGTGGAAAATGAAACCTTGAACTGGATTTTGTAGCAGTATAGCAGAGGATATAAAACAAAACAACGAGGCACGCATCAGAATCAGTAATATCGGGATTGTGCGACGAGGAAGCAAAGTCCCCAAAATAAGAACATCTTAAATGATCTTACATTGCAATAAAAGGGGCTATAAAATTAATAATTTGACTAATAATATTACAGGTGATACTTGAGATAAATCAAATGGTTGAATCTGTACATCTATAAGGCTCATCGTATTACTTGAAACAAAATCCAGGTTTACATTCAAGAGGGCCCTACACATACAGTAATATAATAATAAAAATAAAAGTTGTGGGGAGGGAATAGCATAAAAATACTGATGGCCACTAAGTTCAACTTAGGGCTCTAGCTAAACCAGATATCTTGCTTGTTTGTCTCTCTGTCTGCACAACTGACCACATATAACCTAAATATTTAACTCTTTTAACCCACAGTACTTATTTTTGGCAGGGCCACGCTTGGTTCCCATAGTCTTTCCTGCAGCCCATATAGAGAATACTGTATGCATGCCTCAGCCCTTATTGCACTTGGAGGATCAGTGAGCAAGTAGGGGTCCTAAGTGTATGGAATACTGACTGACATCCCAGAATTGGGTGACCTAGTATGTTTTTTTTATGTTAGGGAATCAGCACTAGATATAAATACCTGGAAGGTCACACACTTGTGCATTCCATTTTTGCAAAAGAACAAAACAACTTTATGTCAGAGTGTTGGTGGGAGAGTTGGAGTCTCAGCTCCCCTCTTAACTCTTTATGCATGGCCAACATTGACAAGTTGTTCAAAGATGAGGTGAGCCAGCATAATTCAATGTGTGAGGTGATGGAACAAATCTCACTGATTTAACTATATATTATAAAGTATAGCTTTTCTACAGCAGACACTCGCTTAGGTTGGGCACAACAATCTTTGTTCACCTAGGTACACCTTAAACTACTTTGCATGTAAGTTTTTCTGAGAACTCCCCCTTCCCCTCGTGTGACTACCCCAACATCCGTATTATCATACATCAGCCATTTTAATGAATCCTATTTAGTTTATAATTATAGTAGTTTGAAAGTTTGTTAATAAATCTGCAGGAAAGTGTGAAAAATATATATTTTATTTATTATGTGTACCAGAGAAGCAGCAAGAAGCTTTAGTCAGACATTTACTTATGTGACCCATAGGCATTAGTCATTTTCATAAGCCTTGGCCACATACTGATGCTTTCTCTGAAAATAGCTCTGTCTAGTGTCTAAAGCCATATAGCACACAATAACCTAATACCAAAGTAGTTGCTTTAGTGCACACTAGAAATCCCCCCTCCCCGGGTGAACTAAGCTACCAATATCTAGGATTCTCCATCTTGTGCCTGGATGCCTCAATGGGATTTAAGATCTGGCAAACTTCCATTTCTACGTTCAGTTTTAGACTAATTTGTGTATTTTGAATATTAGGAAACTTTTGAGGTATTATTAAATGTATGTTTCTTCTGTAATAACATAAATTATGGGATTATTATTTGTTTATATTCCACAGGGTTGTGCAGTGGCAAACCATGGGCGGATCCAGGGGGGCAACAGGACAAACGTTTGGGTGTGAGTGTGTTACTATGTGTAAGTGCTGAATGTGTAGTTGTGTTAGTGTCTAGACGTGTGTGTTAGTGTACTGAGTACAGTGTGCGTGCATATGTGTTAGGGTTGAGTCTCTGTGTGTGTCTGTCACTGTGTGTGTGAGTTGCCCCTCCTGAGGCCAGGCTCTGGATCGGCCCCAGGCCAAAAAATACATTATGCATTTATTGTGTCCTTTTTGCCCCTCCCGAGGCCAGGCTCTGGAACTGCCCTGGGGCAAAAAGGACGTAATAAATGCATAAGGTAAAATCAAATGATTAGGACCTGTCCAAATGGGATTTTATAGCTGGGGTTATTTTGATCTTGACCTTAGCCTGTTAGATTGGGGTGTCCTTCCCATTTTAATCAGTTTAAATGACTCACTTTAATCAGTAATGTTAGGGGTTTTTTGAGGGTTTTTTTCCTTTCTTGAGAAATGCTGTGCCTTGAGTAAGACACTTATTTTTGGAGAGACATAAATCTAGTGTTGCGTAGTGTAAGGGCAAAAATCGTAGCTTAAATCTCTTGTTATATCAAAATGCACACATAAAAGTATGTCTTTGGAAGTACTATGTGCTTGATGCTCTGGAACAGAATGAATAGTCCTCAGGTCAGAATGCCAGAAAAGATCCTTAGTTTTGTCAGTAATGTTGTATCTTGCCAAGTGCCCTTTCTCTCTCCTTTAATAAAGCATGGAATGCCATCTATAATGTATGTAACACATAAAGTATGTTTTCAGTGTAATATAATTTGACAAACTATGTCAAGGACATTCAAAATAATGTTAACCCATGCAGAAAAGAACACCTTGATGCCTAATTGGTTGATTATCTTTGCAAGGGAGAAATACATTTTGAGTAAACAGGTAGAAAAGACCCCTCTTTAATTACAATTTGGGTTCCTTAATTCCCTTTTTAATTAAAGAAAAAGCCAGGAACTAAAGCTTTTATTTTGGAATGAAACTTACTCAGAATAAACTTTTCACACATTAAAAAAATATTTGCTGTTAATATTTCTGTGCTTTATCCTTTTTTTTTAAATTTTACTTCTATATTGACAGTTGTTATATCAGCTTGGTAGGTCAGTTCATATCAAGAAAACAGACATTATTTGCCCTTATACAAGTATTTTTTTCTCATTTGGATATAGCCGCATAGACTATGAGATGGTTAGAAAAAAGTCATTCATTGGTAATATGATTTTTGAACAGGCATATCCACTTTATAAAGAATTATTATTCCATTATTATCTCTGTATGAGTTGATTTTCATGATACTTGGTCTTAGCATGCCTAGATTAATAAAACAACCAATAGATTGCAAATTTTGTTTCAATTAGCCTAATAATTTTAGTTTAAAAATTATATTATGGTGTACATTATGAAGGTCCATTGCTACCAGAAGAGCTTGACTGGCTCAGCGAGCTTTCTTTAGTCTTCTTACACTTTACATTATACATTATAAAAGGCTATCTCTGCCCCTCCAGCTATAGGACCTCTCCAGTGTTTGTCATTTGTAATGTACAGTGAAGTGAAGAAGTTGAAAATACAACTCTTCTACAAACTCTCTTGCCAACTCTCCCTTTGCGGAATATACCTAATTGTGTTTTGCTTGAACGGGAAAACTTTAGCAGAATGTAATTACATTTGGTGGTTTTTGTGTCAGATTCTCAAGCTATATGACTCAGACGGTGGAGTGTTGGGTTTTTTTGTTTGTTTTTAACTAAAATACCTTAAATATCTTTATATGCAACTTTGATTTAGAAACTGTGCAGAGCCATTATTTAATTACTTGCTTATCCAGAAGCAAAAACAGAATAAATCATATGGAGAAAAGCAGACATCACAGAGAAACAATGACATGCAGAAGTGTGTTTAAGTGCAATACATTGTAATACTGCCATACAGCAGGATATAGTGATGTCATTTGTGTGCAAACTTCAAGCAGGAAGAATTAACCGTATATGTTGCATTTTGACTTGAAAGGGGATTTTGAGATAGTGTTTCTTAGTGATGGCATGGAGGTGGACTTTGTGCTGCCATATAACACAAAACAGGGAGTTGAACTTACATTCTGTTATGTAACACAGTAGCTTAATTTTTCTACTCAAGTCTGATTTTGAATATGTAATAAAATGAATACAATACGCATAAAAGCACTCAAGCCTGTCAGGATCCTTAATTTCACAGCAGAAAAACTGCACATTTATTTTTCATTGTGTCTTGCTTAATTAGCTATAAAAACTATAAAGCTATAATTTGGGCAATATAATTGATTTTGTCTTTTCTTCCAATTAAAATGTTTTTGTAGATGTGTATTAGAAAAAACACAGAAATATGTCATGTCATATTACAAGGAATCGTATTGTAGCACTCTCAAATTACATCAAGAAGACAATCGTAATGTCCTGTAGATCTCGGACTCTTAAACAAATGTCAAATGGAAAAGTAAATCCTTGACGTGCTACAGTTTCTGGTGGCAGATGTTTTTTTTTTATCTTTTTCCTGAACTGATAAAAATGGTTTTCAGAACACATTAAAAAGAGAAAGATGTCTCAGTTGCCATTGCATGTCAACGCTGATATCAATCACATCACTCAGGTAATACTTAGTCTACAAAGAAGTCCCTTTGGGGCCTAAGTGGCCTTTTGCAACTGTCTCCAATGTTCCTATCACCTTGACTTCTCCAGAATACAGGCTGTTCCTTCATATCGCACAGTTGTTCACTTAACAGCAGATATGAACCATGACAAAAATGACATTCTCAAATTAACACACTGATTATTGTGTTCAAACATCTGCTCAGAGCAGACTAGAAAGTAACTATTTTCTGCTTATTGTTCAGTTACTCTGAATGACATCTATTGTATGTATGGACGCATCAGGAAATTCAGTGGCAGAACATGAATATTCATATACAAAAATAGCAGCTTAAGGCTGTTTTATTTTTTTCTCATTTCCATTTAAGAGCATGTTACATTTTTATTTTTTTTTCAACCTATTTTGTATTTATGACCATACTGTAAGTTGGATACTGCTAGTAGCCTATATCATTTTGTAATGTGAAAGCTATATATATATAAATAAATAGTCCCCCAAAAGGCTAAAATACATTGTATATTCAATTGTCATCAGAGGATGTACACTGACAGGTTTCTCTCTTGGTGTAGTAGCTGGGATAGCCTTGTCTCTGCAATCTGTCACCCCAGAATATTAAAGATCTGCCTCTTTGTACTGAGCTGGATTCACTGAGCTGAAGGCCACCTTCCTGTTGTTGTGAGACAACACCTACATATGATAAGCTGTGTGGTCTACATTTTTGTGTTGTCCCTTTTGCATGGGGGAGTGTTTGAACAACCATCCATATGTATTTGCCACTTTCTCTATCCCTAGCTAAATGACATATGTTTGGCTAAAAACATCTCATACATACATACCTGTAGTGAGCTCCAGTGCTGACACTGGGCATCTGTTTTGGTTGCAGTGCATATGCATGGAAATAGCTTCATTAATTGTTCCTCTACTGAGGAGGAAGGCAACTGCACAGTGTACTCTAGTATGCATTTTTCTATAGTGGGGTTGTCGGGGACATTAAACTGTCTCTTTAAGGGTGCTACCATACTTCCTTTTCACATATCGACAAAACTCTCCCTCTGATACCTACCGCCTTTATTTTTTCTGCCTCTCCTGCTTCCCTGGCCACTATCCTATGGTTTTTAACTCTTTTACTGCTGTATTACCTAAGCAGATAACCTGGAGACCTTCTATATGACAAGGATGTTGAGATGATTTCCAGCAAAGGAAGTGCCTGAAACCCTCTAAATCAGCCATTCTGGTCCATCCTGTCACACTCTCAGTGGGTGATGAAGAAAGGAAACAGTGTGTTTGCACTATAAAATAAAAATAAAAGCTGAACTTTATATTCGACGGTGCTTGTGTAGAAACAGTAATAGAGAATTTGGCACCAGGGAAGAACCATCTAGTCTGCCCCTTTTTTTCTCTGCTTTAAAGACTTAAACCTCAATCAGTGTTTGATCTTTTCTTATATCCAAAGTAGCCATATGATTATCTCATGCATGTCTAAATTCTCTCACTGTGTTAGCTTCTACCAGGAAGATGTTCCATCTATCTAAGCAGTGAGTATATTTTTATATGGTTAATATGCAAGAAAATATTTAAGATCTTATTGCATGTTCATTTTTCACAAAAAGTAATACAAATCAAGGTAGGTTCTTCTTGTACATTTTGAGAACCCAATATACTTTTTGCAAGCCCAAACAGTAAATCACAGTAAATTATGTTATTTGCCATCAGTTTATCACGTCTATATTCGGTATTATCACGTATAATGTAGACAGTCACATCGAGTCAAAGGACCAGTTAGCTTCACACTGCATACAAATGTTCTGTTTCAGAATATAATTTATAGCAAAGCATGTTTTTAAAAGTGTACCAAGAACAAATTTATATCATTGGGATATATTGGAACTGTCCGTTTGATATATATATATAAAAAAGATCTTATGATGAATGTGCCTTTAATTTGACTCATGGCCTTGGAAGTGTCATTCATTAAAATATGATTGTTGAAATGTGCTCTGTGGGTAAAGTGGCAGTATCTCTGTACTGTAGACAGGGCAAAGACAAGGAATGAACTCATCCTGTTCCTAATTGCAGTCTATTAAAGCATAGTAAATTAAAGCTGAAGGCTAATTGGATTTTTCTTAAACTTCTACTTGCCTCTACAAATATTGCACATAAAAACTCCATGGTACTTTTTACATTTAAATAACATGTTTTATGTTTTTAGATTTCCTGTTTTGCTTAATGAAAAATAAAATTTAGTTATAAAACTGAATATATGATGCTGTATAATTTCGTTTTATAACCTGGTATATTAATATGCATTATTGAAATGTTCCCACTATGATGTATTTAAGGTAAGCCTTCAAAAGGAAACTGTAAACCAAGGACAGCTCAAACTGGTACTTAAACAATTTATGCATTAAACACGGTGCATAAAATTATCAGTTGTTTTTGGACCAGTAGTACTGGCAAAAAGTGTATATGGTAATAAGGAAAACATATATGTATCCTCTATTCTTGAGGGTCTGCATTGTTTCCCTTTTTGGGATCATTAAAGTTTATTGAATTTGTAAGCATACTTCGTATGTGCTTAAAGATTAATCTTTGGAAGAGTGCCTCCAATTTAGCCTACTGCTGCAAGCATTGTTATTTTATACAATTACATTGTATTTGGCTACAAACAAGTTTTGATTGCTTGTCTTGCTGGTGTCCCTTAGGATGCTGACACCCACTGGAAGTGCGCTGGAGGACAGGAGAGACTTTCTAGACCCTGCCGAGATCTCAGATTTCTTCTCCTGCTGGCTGTTCTCACATATTGCGATCAATGCAGGGTTATTGAGGCCTGATTGCTGGAGAGGGAGTAGGAAAGGTCAGCTAAAGGAATATGGGAGTATGGGAGGGCTTTAGTGTGCTATGTTGTAAGCATCCTTTAAAGAAGTGGGTCTTGAGGGATTTTTTGAAGGAATAAAGGCAGGGGTAGACCGGGGGAGGGCATTCCAGAGGATAGGGGCAGCCCTTGAGAAATCTTGTAAGTGGGCATGAGAGCTAGAAATCAGAGGAGAGGATGGAAGTAGATCATTAGATGAGCGGAGAGACCGGTTAGGAGTGTATTTAGAGATGAGAGAGAAGATGAAATGAAGATTTTGAAATTAATCCTGAAACGCATAGGCAGCCAGTGAAGAGACTGACAGAGGGGAGAAACGTTAGTAAAGAGATGTGATAGGAAGATAAGCAGCAGCATTCATGGTGGATTGTAGAGGGGTGAGACGGTTAAGAGGGAGACCGGTAAGATAGAGTTACAGTAGTCAAGACGGGAGATAATCAGGGCATGGACAAGAGCCTTGGTGGAATGCTGTCTTAGGAATGGATGCATGCGGGCAATGTTTTTAAGATGAAGGCGACAGTTTTTAGAGACAGACTGAATATGTGGTGTGAACGAAAGGTTGGCGTCAAGGGTAACACCAAGGCTGCGTGCATGAGTAGATGGGGAGATGATGGCACCATTAACATTGAGGGAGATAGATGGGGGAATCTTAGCATTAAAGGGAGGGAAGATGAGGAGTTCACTTTTGGAGAGGTTGAGTTTCAAGAAACGTTTAGACATCAGGTAGAGACAGATGCAAGGCGTTCTAAGACAGAGGGAGAGAGATCAGGGGAGGATAGATAGCTCTGGGTGTCATCAGCGTACAGGTGATATTGAAAGCCAAAGGATGAGATCAGTTTGCTAAGGGAGTAAGTGTAAAGAGAGAAAGGAAGGGGTCCTAAAACTGAGCCTTGGGGTACCCCAACTGAGAGAGGAAGGGGTGGGGAAGTGTTACTGGAGACAGAGACACTGAAGGTACGATCAGAGAGGAAGGAAGTGAGCCATAAGAGAGCAGTATCATGGAGGCAAGATCATAAAGCATTTGAAGGAGAAGAGGGTGGTCCACAGTGTCAAGAGCAGCAAAAAGGTCCAGTAGTATTAGCATGGAGTAGTGTCCCTTGGATTTAGCAGTGAGTAAATAGTAGCTTTAGTAAGGGCGGTCTCAGTAGAGTGTCGAGGGTGAAAACCAGATTGAAGAGGGTCAAGCAGGAAGTTGGAGTCTAGAAACTTAGTTGTATATAAACAATTCTTTCAAGGAGCTTGGAGGTGAAAGGAAGCAGAGAGATGGGATGGTAGTTGGAGTGACCAGTCGTGTCGAGGGAGGACTTTTTCAAGATAGAAGTAATGGTAGCATGCTTGAAGGACGATGGGACAGATCCAGTAGTGAGGGAGAGATTGAAGATATGAGTTAGAGTAGGGACAAGGGTAGCTGAAAGAGACTGGGTGAGATGGGAAGGGATGGGGTCAAGAGGGCATGTGGTTGGACAACAGGAAAGAAGAAGAGCATCTTCTCTGATAGTTTGAATTTTATTATTGAAGAATGTAGAAAGTCAGATGCATTAAGGTTAGTGGGAGGGGTAGTAGGGATCGGTCGAAGCAGGGAATTGAAGAGTATTAAAGAGTCGTTTAGGGTTGTGGGACATGGAGGAGATGAGACAGGTGAAATAGGTTTCTTTAGCAAGGTAAAGAGCATAGTAGTAGGAACGTAGCATAAATTTATAGTGTAGAAAGTCAGACATGGAATTAGACTTTGGCCAACTACGTTCGGCAGTGCGGGAACATCGGTGTAGGTGTCGGGTTACAGTGGTGTGCCAGGGTTGAAATGTGAACGTTGTGAGGAGCGAGTAGTAACTGGTGCTATATGCTCAAGAGCAGATATGAGAGTGGCGTTATAGACAGAGGTAGCGTTGTTAGGGCATGACATGTTTGAGATTGGAGAGAGAAGAGGGAGTAAATTGATTGAGAAGTCATGAATGTTAATAGAGCCGAGGTCTCTGGTTAGGCGTGGTTGGAGTGCATGGGGGCAAGTATGAGGCACGATTAGCAAGGAGGAAAGGAAGTGGTGGTCAGAGGGGGAAAGGGGAATTTGAACGGTTAGTGAGAGAGCACATGCTAGAAAAAATAAGGTCCAGGGTGTTACCATCATCATGAGTAGGGGAGTTAATATGTTGTTGGAGATCAAAAGAGGAGGTGATAGAAATTTTGAAGCCATGGGACTCAATGGGGTGTCAACTGGGATGTTGAAATCCCCAAGGACAACAGAAGGAACATCAGAGGAGAGGAAGAGAGGGAGCCATGAGAAGTGATCAAGAAAGATGTTAGCCAGGCCAGGGGGGCAATATATAACAGCAATGCGTATGGAGATGGGATGAAATAGTCGGATAGCATGGACTTCGAATGAGGAGAAAGAGTGATGGGGCAGAGGGAATAGGTTGAAAAGTACAATTAGGGGAGAGTAGGAAGCCTACCTCTCCACCCTTCTTGTCATCAGGTCTGGGAGTGTGACCGTGGTGTAGGCCACCATAGGAGAGAGCAGCAGGAGAAGCAGTGTTAGAAGAGGTTAGCCATTTTTCAGTTAGAGCAAGAAGGTGTAAGGAACTAGAGACAAAGTGGTCATGTAGGGCTGTTAGTTTGTTACAGACAAAACGTGCATTCCAGATGATTCCAATGTCACTACTGATATAGGGATGGCTGCTTGTTAGGTATGTATCAATTAGTTAATCATTAATACCTTGACAACAATTAAAGACAAGGAAAATAGATGATAAAATTATTTATCATTATTATTATCTTTTATTTATATAGCGCCAACAGTTTACGCAGCGCTTAATACAATACATAAATTCAAGGGATATGACAAGACAAGAATTGACAGACTGAGACAAACCGATACATTTGGTGGAGAGAGCCCTGCTCGCAAGCTTACAATCTAGAGGGAAAATTAGACTTTGGTTATTAGGTTACACTTTGTTGTGATTAATGGGGATGAGTTTAGTCTTAAAGGAACAGTTAACATTGAAAATACAAAGGCCTTCTCTTTTACTCCAGCACACACAGTGTGTTACTTATTTTTTCCTGTCTTTATATATGGATTGTATATTTTTGTTACATGACAGGAGGAAGCCTTTTACCAATGGAAGGTGGAATTGACAGTACACAGTGGTTGAGTGGTTGCTGGGTTTAGGTTTGTAGACATCCTGGTATGATTGGGGCTCAGTGAAGATGGTGTAGTAGACAACGTGTTTGTGTGTGTAACAAGCTATAGGCACAAAGCCTTAGGTTAATATGTATTACTTAAAATATAAGCTATTCATATATATATATATATATATATATTTGTGTTATTCTGTAATACATTATGGCTATGTTGGCAGATGGAAGGTTGATGGATCTAAAATAAGATATTATTTTTTAAAAAGCAATTAGTAGTTTTACTTAGTTGTGTAGTAAAGTACAGATTTTAAAGACCAGTTGGTAAAATGAACATGTATTTATCTTCCAGACTGTTAAATACTGTATATGTCATCTCCTGGTTTCTTTAAAATACATATTATTGTACCGTTGTACCGTTAGACATTTGTACTAATTCTACTTGAAATGTTACTCAACTAACTTATTCGCACATGGGCAAATATAGGCATTTCTTTTATAGGCGTAACTTCTATGAAACAGCAAGTTTTAGCGTTAATCATACCCACTATTTACTCATGCCTGAAAAAACTGGAGATAAATCAATTTGACAAATGTCACAAGTCACTGACATAGGGGTTACACCAGTATTGCTTGTTGATTAATTTTTTCGGAGTCACTAAATTTATTGACTACATAACTTCATCTTCCAAAGGCTGGACAGTCAGACCTCCCTTTTAATCTAGGTCATGTTGGAGAAAACTCAGACAATAGGCTTCGTAGACCATAAAGCAGCAGTAGGGTAATATGTTTTATTTCTGAAGTGTCCTGTATGATTGATTGGGTCTAGCAGAGCTTTGACAGCAATAAATCAATCACCCATTGGTTTAAAGAGTTGATAAAAAGGAAGTGTTCGTAAATTTTAAAGTATATGTCTTTTGTATGTATAGCATTACGATTGCATCAGATTGATGATTTAAATTATATGTTGAAAATATGTGTTAAACTCAAGTCACAGTCTGAATATTTGAATATAATGTGTGTGTGTGTACATATATATATATATATACAGTGCTGTGAAAAAGTAGTTGCCCTTTTCTCAATTTCTTTTGTATGTTTGTCACACTTACATGCTGGGGATCGAACAACTTTTAACATAAGAAAAAGGCAAAGTGTGGAAACGCAAAATGCAGATTTTAGTGATCATTTTAAGGTAAAGCGTTAATCAAAAACAAAATGACCCATGTGTTGCGTTAACTGGAAATGATTCTTTTACATCGCTGTGGTAGATTTTTGGCCCACTCTTCTTGGCAAAATTGTTTTAATTCAGCCATGTTGGAGGGTTTTAAAGCATTAACTGCCTTTTTTTTAAGGTCATACCATAGCAACAGCAACAAATTAACAGATATAGGAAAGGCTGAACTTGATGGATGCATGTGGTTTTTTTTCAGCCTATAAAGCTATGTAACTATATCTAAATCAGATTTGAGCCAGGGCATTGACTAGGCCACTCCAAAACTTTTGTTTCTTTTGAGCCATTTAGAGGTGGGCTTGCTTAGGGTCATTGTCATCCCACATAATCCAGCTGTGTTTAAGCTTTAGGTCACAAACTGATGGCCAGACATTCTCCTTAAGGTTTTTCTAGTAGAGAGTAGAATGGTTCCATCACTTATGGTAAGTCCTCCAGGTCCTGAAGCAGTAAAGCAGCCCAGACCATCACTACCACCACTGTGTTGGTGTAATTTTCTTATTGTAGAAAGCTGTGTTAGCTTTAAGACAGTTGTAAAAGGACCGTGTATTCCAAAAAGTTCCACTTTGGACTCATGACTCCACAGACTATTGTACCAAAAGTTTTGGGGGTCATCAAAATGTTTTTTGGGAAATGTGAGCCAAGCCTCTGTGTTCTTTTTAGTAAGCAAAATTACATTTTGCACAGTCTTTCTTATTGTGGAATCGTGAACACTGACCTTAACTGAGGCAAGTGAGGCCTGCACTTCTTCACATGGTATTTTTGGTACTTTTTTGACCTCCTGGATGAGTCGTCGGTGGGCTCTTGGATGAATTTTAGTAGGCAGGTTCACCACTGTTCCAGGTTTTCTCTACTTATAGACAGTGGCACTCACTGTGGTTCACTCAAGTCCCAGAGCCTTTGTAAGCCTTTCAGAGTCATAGATGTAAATTTGTTTCTCATCTGTTGAATTATAATTAAATTTTGTTAATTAGTTGATTTATTAAGTAAGCGGCAATTACTTTTTCATATACACTCAGGTAGGGTTGGATAGCAGTTTTTCTTCTATACATGAAATCATCATTAAAAAAAACTACATTTTGTGTTTACTCAGGTTATCTTTGTCTAATGTTAAAATTAGTTTAATCCGAAACATTTAAGTTTGACAAATATGCAAAATAGAAGAAATCGGGGAAGGGACAAATACTGTTTCACAGCATAGATATATAGATCTATATATAGACATATCTGCACACAAATTAATTCATAGATATCAAGCTTTATACATCTCGTATGGCTGTATCTGCAAGTATTTATATTTGTTGATTTTTTTCTGCATAGCTATATATAGAGAGAGAGCGAGCTATGGTTGAAACACTTCTCATACGATGTCTTTTTATGTTTTGCATCATGTCTCAAAGAATTACAACCTGCATTGTGTACTGTGTTTTGGTAAATCTAGTGCCAACAGAGATCAGTTTTATACAATTTACAAAAGACCAAGCAGTTACAAGTATATACAGTGTAAATTTACATAATGAAACATTATTGCCTCATATTTTTTAATATATAGCCCTTCTCACTATTTTCTGGTGTTCTACAGCTTACTTATTGAAAAATGATTTGGCGGTACGGAAACTTTTTTTTATCGCTTGCAGACTGTCGTGTATTTATTTATACAACATTCACTGTACAAATATGATGTAGGACGTGTTGCATGAAATGTAAAAGCCCAGCGTATGAAAAGCCACATTGATATATTTAATGCCATAGCAAAATGTTTATTGAAACTCCGATTTATAAGGCAAGACATATGGTCTAATAATCTGTTTCATAAAATAGCCATTCAGCAGCTTGTGAGCATTCCATATGCACGCTTAGAGCAATATGAGCCAAGCAATCTATCTTATTTTAGTTTTGTATATTTTGTTCAACAAAGATCAATTTTCATAACATTTCTAAGTATATTATAAAAATAAACAATGTTCCTGTCACGGTTATCAATCGGATAACCGGACACATAGGGCGTGGGTGTGCAAGGGTTAACGATATGAGCCCTTTGGTCACTTACTTGACCACAAACACTCCACAAATGCCACACCAGACAGGTAATACGCTGCCACCACCAAGTTATGTTTAAAGCTGACTACAGCTTATGGACGCTTCGGTACTGCATTGAATGGATAAAAATGTATAAAAGACAATTCAGTAATGTGGTTTATTTCGGAAGGTAGAATTCTGTAGCACAGAGACGGAAACGGGTTTAATATGTAGATTAATCTGACGAATGTCACAGTGCTTATGTACTAAAATAATATTAACAAGGGTGGTAACAATTTAGACACACAGTATATGACACTGTTTGTAAAAATAAACTAGAAGAAACACAGAAAATCCTAATTATTCAAAACCCATATAGGTCCTCTGTGGGAACCTCAATGTCCTTGTTGAGTTTGAGGGTTTTCAGTGATCTTACAAATCCATACAATGTTCCAGGAGAGGTTCCCTGATTTTCCAAAAAACAGGAAATTTTACCCCCTGGTGAGATGTTCCGCCCCTCCAGTGTCACAGAGAAACGTCGTACGCCTAGCCCTTAGTATCACACTTATATCAACTACATTTTAACATACATCTGTTGAGATTGAAAGATCCCATTGTGTCCTCAAAATGATCCAAACCCAGCATAGAAGGTCATCACCCTAAATAACATGTCATAGGGGAGTTACCACTAACGGTCATTGCAGCTGAACCACTGGTAGGTACAAGGTGTGGGGCAATCTGTATGGCTTAAGAGGGCAAGCTGTTGGCTGTAAAATACATCTGACTAGGTTAACCCTTCCAATGTCAAACCCCTGCATGGCAGTTCCATTCAGCTTATTGTTAATCTATAATTGTCAGTTGGCATTTAGTTTTTTGATTAAAATTAAAGCATTTTTATTTTATTACTAGTATGAGATTAACATTAGTTTTCAAAAATGCTGTGCTTTGTTGCATAATATAATATTTTCAGACAGCTGTATATAAGCCATTTGCATGCGTTCCATCTATATTATCTTAGACCAATCAAAAACAATATATAATTAGTGTGAGTACACCAAATGAGAGAGAAGAAAATTACAGCTAAACATGGGCACCGCAGTAATGTTAAAACAGCCATTGTCAGAAAGGGTACAAAAAAATTCAACAGCTTTGTCATTAAGGGGTTATGTAAATACTACTAAAGTTTACCAACATGATTTTTTTTCACAAAGTCAATCATTGTTTGTAAGAATCTTGATTTTTAGTAAATGAAAATGTGTAGAATGTTTGACTACAGAATTGTTGGGCAATATAATGGTAAACTATATAATTACAATAAGCCATGCATAATTTATTTGTAGAGCCTCTGGCCCCCTCTGCGACCGCTGTCCAAGTGATGTCATATCCAGTTTGGTGGGCCGCTTAATCTTAAGGTCTGGCCAAAACCTCTAAATGTACACAAAAAGCAAGCACACTCTAAGAAGCATTGAGGCGATTTGTAGGTGTGCTGCTGAAATGACCAGTAGGAGTGTGTATCAATTATATTTAAAAATTATAAAGATTCCAGAAGATATTGCAAGCTTTTTAAATGCCACCCAACGTTTCAAATGGCCAAACAGGCCATTTGACCTACCTACTGGTATTTATGAAAAAGAATAAGATATTTAAGAGAATAATGTATTTCATTTAATTTACACAATAATAATACTGATAGGATTTCCTGTTGCCCCTGTGCCCTCTAATGGGACCTGTACAACATGATCCACTCATACCCAGGTAGTGTTCTAAACATTTTGAAAAGAGGGGCATCAGGGGAGAAGAGGGATTATACTGTTTAAAATGGGATACACATGAGGTATGCAAATGGAAGACAACATTGAATTGTATCAGCATGCCATGTCAAATGAGGACCAATGGTAAAATAATTACAAAAGTGAAATGTTAAAGACAGGTAAGGAGTAAGGTTAAATAAAAGAGGGTGTTTTAGGCACAGCAAGCATGAAATGGAGGGCACCCCAACCTTTTGTTGTTGTTTGTTTCTAACAGATTATCCCCATTCTGATCTATTTTTGGTTGTTGTTGGAAATGCATTAGAGACTGGAGAGGTACTAGAATGAAATGACTACTGAAAATGCGTCTGAACATTGGTTGACCCACACTTATTGAATCTGAAGTAGTCCTCACTACCTACTTGTGGAGTGAAATCTCATTTCTACTCATTTCTGCAAGAATACCTTGTAGGTTTCCACAGTAATCATCAGAGCCCTTGTTGTGGTTAGTATTGAGAAGCAGACCACTTGATGTATTAGATCAGTCATCCTGAAGATTACAGTTTGTGCTGTAATACCCTACTAAAATGATACAACCCAGCAAAGATCTCCTTTTTATGTTAAGATTTGTTGAACAGCACATAATGTTCCATGTTCCATTCAGCATATTAACAAGAATTACTGTGTGTTAAAACAGTTGGAAAAATAAAGAAAAGTACATTGTATTATGGGTTAAGTGTCTATATGCAGTTGCTACTAATAGTTGACAGATGACAATAGACAAAGGCTACAAAAAATTATATTTTATTGTAAGTGTCATATTTTCCCATGGCTCAATGACTTGACAACATTCAAACCATGTTACTTTTCACACTCTAAAGCATGTGATTTATTGTACTTTCTGCAGTACATTGTCAGTTATGTTGGAACGATTCCATAAGAAACTTCTGGTTCATTCAAATGAGTCAGCTGTAAAAATGTCTATTGGTGCTTGAAGGTATTTTAGAAAATAGCTTTAATCGGTTTCTGTAGTACAAAATATTCAAAGTTCATATTTAAAACATTTTTAATGTTAACATTTTATTTGTATGTAAATATTTATATGTATGCATTTCTATAATATTCATGTAATGATGCATTCCGTGAACGGAATATTATTTTTGTAAACCATATTATTTTTATAAAAATATTTTTTCTGGTGTAGCGTGTAACCACACTATGATAATTTAGCAAATGGCAAGGATTAATGCATATTGGAGACTCCAGGGTATTTTAATGCATATAAATCTGTGCAGACATTTTTTAATTCTTGGCGTTAGAAAATGAGACTTCTGCCTACCTTAACTCCACCTAGCTGCCTCTACTGAAAGCAAGCAGCATACCTCAATATGACTCTTGTGCATACTCAATAGAGCTCCCACTGGAGTCAATGGAAGTAGCAAGAGCCAATCACAAGTATGCTATGTAAACACTGATATTCTGCTAGCATAGCTGCAATTGGCTGCTCCATCAGTAATCTTAGTGGAGGTGCTGCTGTACATGTGCAAGATGTTCACACAACAATGCTTCCTGCTTTCAGTAGAGGAACCCAGAGAAGAAAGCACACGTGACAGATTTCCTAATTTGCTCAACATGCAAAAAAAAAAAAGGGCAAGAGAAATATGTTTATAACGGCACTCGAGCCATCATATGCACATGGCATTGGAGAACATTCCTTTAAATTTCAGCATGGGCCCCCTTGCAAATGCATGGTGAGACACTGAATAATGCATTCCCTTCTTTTGCTGGTCCCCTAGCTGTATGGCAGTCATCATCCATAAGATTATTACCACTGACAGGTGACGTTAGTCCATACTGATAACACTGATATTCTTGTTATCGTGGTACCTGTCAGTGGGTGGGATATAGTAGGCAGCAATTGAACATTTAATCCTCAAAGTTAATGTGTTAGAAGCAGGAAAAACAATTTGGCCCTTGTCAAACTAGAAAAGCAACTATGACAAGGGCCATATTGTGATGGCCAGACCGCTGTGATGTAATACATAGAGGAACTCTATTGCTATTATTTGAATGAACTATTAAAATCAGTTTCTAAGAGACAGAGAGCATTAAACTGAAAAACAAAATTGCAGATAGCTTTCTTTTATTTCTCTCTACATAATGCAGAATTTATTTGGGGATATTTTAAAAGTTCCCTATGTGGAACAGCTCATTTAAATTTCACTGTAGTGAATGTTATATACTGTATATCCACATATATAAAATGTCATATGGTTATTCTGTACAACTCCTTTATATTAACTAGTGATATATTTAATACGCTGTTGCTATTGCAATGCATGAGAAAATGCATTACCTATTTTTCTTCCAAACCTGCTGTTTTATTGCAGAGAAAAGCCGTTCGCTATTTCCACCATCATTATTTTTCTCTTTCAAAGTAAAGACTCTGCACCACTTTTCTCAAGCTCAAACTGTCAATTTCTTCTTTTAACGCAGGGGACAAGATATGGCAATGCACTAGTGCCAGTTATGTATTAGGGCCGAGAAAATCCCACTGATCATTGAGAAAAAGAGTGTTTTTGTGCTTTAATGTTATCTTGGAACCACCACACTTTCATGCACCATCCCCTTAGGAAGTTAAAGCAGCTGCATGTTGCCAATTAAAATTCAGTAACTAAGCTTAATTGCAGCTGCTTCTTTTGCGGATGCTGGAAAAATGCCTTTTCCCATGGATTTCAGGAAAAGTTACTATAACTGCAGTCATAATCATTTTTTTTCTGCATTTGAGTATGTTTATGACAGTTATAGAATGTAAGCCACTGGTTTTTTCTTCTACACAGACTTGCAAAAATTGTCAGTATCTGCCTACATACTACTACAATATTAAGCCATTTAGAGAGCAAAATACATTATTATCTATAAATAAAATCTTCCTCAATGATCTAGGAAGATAAGAATATCAATCTGTAATTCTAAGATCGCCAGAAGGGCCCTCTTTACCTAAACCTCTTTGACAGCCCCTAAAGCCCTGAGTAACTGTGGGCTTTTCTCAGCTTGCCAGCTTGCAGTTCAGGGGTGAGGAGTGGAATTATTAGAGAAGGGATCAGGAAGAATGGTCCAGCGGGGCCATTGAAAAAAGGTGGACAGCTCTCTGGAGTGAGGACTTTTCCACCAACTGTCCACTGGCTACAAGGGTATTCTTTTGTTGAGATTTTTCTCTGATCTGGGTCTAGTTCTTTCCATTATAGCAAGTGTTCTGTTTTTTTTCTCTGAAAAAGAGATTTGGGAGAGTTCATTAATGGTATGGAGACAGTTATCAGTATCCCACTAACTCTGACACTATACATATACACACAGTGACTATGGTACAGTACACACACTGACTCTAGCACCATACATATACACATGCACCTACACTGACACTACAGTGCAGTACATCCACATTGGCTCCAGCACTATACATATACATACACACTGATTCTACTGTATAGCACACACAAACACACAGATACACTAGCCCCTCCCCTTTACCTCTTGCTTCATCAGACCTTTGTGCAAGCTACCTGCTGCTGCCTCTCAGGGTCACCTAACATAGATTCCTTGGTGTTGCATGCTTGCCGTGTCCCCCTATAGCTAAGTGGGGAGCCCAGACATAGCTTCCAGGTGCCCGTGAAGTGATTTTCTAGTGGCCATGGAATTTGTCAAGCCCTGGAAAACTATATCATATATGCCATATAATAATATAGTTAACAATAAACTTGATGTTTCTGGGGTTTTTCAGAATATACTATATTAAAATATTATTATTTGTAAATCTTTTAACACAGAATATGTAGTTTGATCACCTTATTCATTTTTTTTTTCTATGTCTGTTGTTTCTACTCTCCCTTTAATGTCATAAACAGAAGCTGTTAAATAAGCACTAACATAATGACAACTGTAATGTGACAAGATGGATCAAGCTGTCAAATTGAATGGTATTCCAGTAAGACCAGACCGTGTTCCATGTAGGGGAAAAAAAAAAAACATTGGACTATATTTACGGGAATGGTCGTAAATATGTGTTTATTATTGCAGAGTCAATATTATTCCATTCCACTGCCTCTTGCAATTTTGAAACTCCTGGCTCTTCATTCATGAATTTATAAAGCATCAATCAATATTTTTCCTGTTTTAAAAAACTTCTCCTGTTTAATGTCTGTGTGACAGCATGAACATCCATCACTGAAATGACTTCTGTCCACTGTAGACAAATTAGTTCTCACATATTCTCATCCCATCTCTATCGTTCTAAGGTTTGTAGGGCCATATTCAAAACCCACACCTCATTATGGCCCCCTTCTTGCTCAGTTTATCCTTTTGTTTAGCCTTTTGTTCCTTTAGATGTTACCTTTTCCTCTAACAATCCAACTATTTGTGCCCCATTAATCTTTGCCAGTTATTTCCATCCCTTTCATTTACCTAGACCTTTCTACTGTGACATCCACATAATGCCCTGGTTATGGACATTATCCTTATGCCCTGGTGCTGCAGACATTGGTTAGAGCTACTAGACTATTCAACTAATACAGTTTCATTAGCCTGTCGCAAACACCCATAATTGTGTCCCAATAGACTCGCCCATGTGTCATCAGTCTATGTAACAACTAGGCGTTTCCAAGTAGTCCCTAGAATTCTAGCAGGTTAACATCAACGTATAACATGTTTGCACAATTTTTTGTGAAATCATTAAAAAATAAATAATGTGCTTGAAATGTTAAAATATTTTTTCTATTTTGTTTGAATAGCATTAGTGATTATAACCACAAAAGTCACATTGTAGACTGTTGTCCAACTATTTTATGCAAACTTTATAGCAGTTGAGTCCAGGTGACATCATCAGAGGTAGCACAGATGTAAACATGGAATTTGTTATATACTAAGGATAACCGTATGCTTAGTATATGATTGTTGTTGTAATAATGTGACGGGAGGAACTGTACCCTGACTGGGTGCACCCGCCAGATCGTTTCTTCCTTCCCGAGACTTCAGTGATTAATCCTCTCAGCGCTAGACAGAACTAGCGCTAGAGAGATGAAGCGGGACTTTGTCGGAATGGAGCCGTGCTGGTACTGTAGCTGACCGAAATCTAGCTGATGCAGCGCTGATACTTACCTGACAAGGACAGTAAGTGATTATAGGTGAAAACAAAGAATACTTTGTTGTGAATACCCAGCCCAGACAGCCTGGCGCCACAATCATGCCACCAAGCACAGCAATGCCCGTATAACCCTAAATCGTTGTTTTCGGGTTGATCCCAAGGGAGCAGTATCGATCCAATGGGTCCGGGTGACACAAGTGTGGGATTATACTCCTGGGCATAACCAAAATAGGTAAGCACAACTGAAGAAGGGGTTAAAAGTCCTCTGCCGCCCTAGTTCCGTGACAAATAACCTCCACCTTGGAAGTAAAACTTTAATTACTTTACTTTTCAGGCTATGAGTCTCCAATAGTAGACTGGCATGTTTCCTTCTTTGAAATATACTTTTGTTGAATCTCATTCTGTATTGAAATGTTCTGTGTTGAAAATCAGATCGCCCTCTTTCGTCTCTCCTACAAGTTGTAGAACAATCAGATTTGTAGTGCACAATTGTACCTAATTTATTATAAATCCACATTAGAGCAAGTACTACCAACCTCTTAATCACTAGCTTTTGAAATTTGGCCAAACCTAGTTGCTACTTTCTGTGAAACAATTTTGATGTATTTGAAGTTTAGACAACAAACACTGTCTAAACACTGGAGACATTATACACATCAGACCATATATACTTTTTTCATTGTAAATACATTGCAATGTAATTCATGTTTCTGATTATCTTAGTATATTAAGGATTTTTGGAAACAATGATAAAAAAGTACTTTACATATACTAGAAAAGAAAGCAGTCTTCTTAAACCAGTTACATGGTGATTTGTGACACAAATCCACACTCCATTAAAAAAATCAGTAAAAGTGCCATTAGGGAAATGTTAAGCTGCGTGTGACTTTGGAACATACTATTACATCATAAGGGACGTGGCCAAATGACCCTAATGCCCCGGTGAGGAAATATCCCTGCTGGTTCATAGGAGATCAGGTTGTTGTAAGACAGCCTGGAGTCTCCCCTGACAGCAGGAGCCAGCAAACATATTGGTAAAAAAAGTTTTAAAAATGTTTAGGGATTAAACTGAGCTGTGAAAAAAACTACCGTATTTGCTCGATTATAAGA
>VKOC01029560.1:0-17252 GCA_009364415.1 Spea multiplicata
CACAGGGCTGTGCCATGGACCCATTGGAGGTCGGTTGTGGGAGACCTTTTTAAATGTGGCAAAAAGTACCATAATGTTACATAATGTATTTTTTTTTTTTAAAGTGAAAATATTTGTATTGAAGTCTTTAGTATATAATTAGATCCACAGCTTGTGTTAGAGGTGCCCACTCTAATGCTTAGTCTCTGTAAACACCTGCTTGTACTATAGACAGCACGGAGTACATGAAAGACTGCTGGCACTAACCAAGTAAGTAACCAACTTTTAACACCAATGCCAAAAAGATTTGGCTAGATATGCTAACATTTACAGACATATGTTTATAAACACCCGCAGACAAATAACGAATGCATGTATGCTCTGTAACTGCTGATGTTTATTTGATCCTATTTAAGATTTGGCCTAAGGCTATCATCGCCTCAGCCGTAAGTGTCTGAGCCACAGGAGAGAATACTATGCATTCCAGCTGTAACCCAGTGTAAATAACTGACCTCTACAATGTGACAGTCCTCGCGTTGGCTGTCAACATTTTAACACAAGTAGTTACTAAGCTTATACAATAGCAATATCCACACTGTGGCACTTTAAACATACAGTTGTATGTTTTTGTCTCCATTATGATTGGAAACATTGTTGCATATTATTATTATTATTTATTGTTTTATATAGCGCTATCAAATTCCGTAGCGCTGTACAATGGGTAGACAGGACATAACAAGTAGTATGAAATAAATTGACTGACAGAGACAACAGGTAAGGAGGGCCCTGCTCAAAAGAGCTTACGGTCTAGAGCATATTTTCAGTACTGAAGGTTATCAGATCTTTCAACATCTAATATTAGACAAAAGAGAACCTGAATGAAGAAACATCACCTAATTTTGATGCTTATGTCATTTATGTATTAAATAAATTTATATAACTCCCAATGCCCTTGGAAAATGTAATCTACCCCTTACACTAAAAAGCTGGATACACCTTTAGCAGTAGCTCATGTTTTCTCCCATGAGATACAGCAAAGCACCGCCAAACTATGACACTTCCATAATCAGGCTGGACAGCTGGTATGATGTTTATAATGTCATATTTAATTATTGACATAATAAGACTATAGCAACGAACATAGAAGAGACATCATCTGCCCATAGAAGACTGTTCCAGAAGTCTTCAGGAGCATGTAGGAGCTCACAGCAGTTTTCATATTGTTACTTTGCCTCGAATCCAATGTTTGCACTGTGGCTGAAAGGGAAGTCATGTTCATGTACGCTGACCTCAGCTGAGTCCTGCCGTTCTATGAGACGTGTCCTATGCTCTTTGATTGTGGAAGGACAGGTATATCTTTGAAGATTCTCTACTGTCCAAAACAATCTTCATTTGGTCAGTATGACCCTAGAGTGGTTCATTGGAACCCAGAGGCTTATTATGGATTCATGAATGCATCAGGAAATGTGTCATAGAGATGTTGAAGAATGCCTTTTGAATGTAGCATAGTGTGGCTTCATGTACTAAGAACTTCAATCTGATGGAAAGAGCTGACATTAGTTGTAAGCGGGAAAAGTAAAGGGCTGGTATACTTGTGAAAATGTATCTTTTTTAATCTAAAATGTGTTTATATGATGTATTGTCATTCAACCCTTTATTTTCTCTGTGCCTATCTTGGCCTATTCTGTGTGCTGTTGCACAGTGGAATTATTGTGTCACAGGTAATGTGCCCTGTAATTTTTCAAACAAAAACCAAATAAACTATGCATGTGGGACATTTCAGAAAACTGAAGATGCAGCTGAATACATTTAGGCAAATTTCTCTGCAGTTACATGTAATCTGTGCAAACCATCTTAAAAAGCATGGAAAGCTTGGAGAAAAAGCAATTAAATTAATGTTACCGCCCCTTTTGCTAGGGGTTGGTAACAAAATGGTTGTACGACAAGTGTCCATACGCTCCTGGTGAAATACCCGGAAGTGTCTTCTCTTCAAAAATATATAATTTGTGGGGGGTACTTTGAGCTGGCGGGCTGCTAACTAATCCCAAATGAGCCATAGGCTTCAGAAACTAAAATGCGAACATTTCAAGTTTCAAAAAGGTGCGTTGAACTGGATGTTTATCATTAATGACGTCAACAACCTTATTAGCAGTGTACTATTCATAAAAATAAAAATACTCCAGATAACAGTTCCAAGAGATATTAACAACTGCTATATAAGAAAGTCACAGAGTTCTTAGGACTGTGACAACATATTTATGCTCAATGTTAAAGCAACAGATCAACTTTCAAGTGATAGCATCACAGGATACTCAGGCAAGTCACTAAGTTTTTTCAACACCATTGACCAATAATTTATGGTGTCACATAATATACACCACGTAATTGAACATCTCAGTGACCTCCAAGCAGGTAAAGCACTAGACATAACCCTTCTAGAGTCAGATCTAAGGAGGCATGGGTACATAAATATGAATGGATATACAGCCTGGCGTCCTTCTTACTGTAGACATCTACGTAAAACTGCTATAAAATACAAAAAATGATGGAGGTAGTGGGCCCCAAATCTTTAAATCAGTCTGGCAAAGGGGCCACGGACCCATCACTCCCATACCAGCCTTCTCATGGAGAGAGGTGATTATAAGGTTTTTTTTACATATACTATACAACAGTGCCCTAGTCTATTTTGATTATTACTCACAGTGACCATGAGTGAAGATTGACACAAATACAGTGAGTGATTTAAAAGCCAAAAGGCTTGGATAATGTATTTTTTTACCCTGGCACACGTCCTTGTTAAGGGTGAAGACACTCCAAAGCTGTTACAATGCTGCTTCACAATAAAGGTTTTCCACAAGTGTTTACAACAAGTATACAATAGTTTTACTACATATCTGTAGACATATAAAGCAGACAAACAGAGACAGAATCTTGAAGTGCATAAAAATGAGTTTGACAGAATACTAAAACTGCATTAAAAGCTCGCTGCATATAATGTATGGGCTATAATAATCTGATTTTCGGGGTGATATTTTTGCTTGTGTATCAGATGAGAAGCATCTATTGATTATTAGGTCTGTAGGCACCACTCCCATTCATGGAATGGGATGGAGCAAAGTGCATTGTGCACTGGTAAACAAGACAATGTTTATATAATATCTTATAAACTTATCTCCCTCATGAATTTGGGGGAACATATTCTCTTTAAATCTGCATTTTACTACTAGGTTTTAGGTCTATGTCTGTGCTTTGCTCTCTCCTTTGGAGAAGAATGGGTTAAAGCATGCTTGCAACCATGCATGCACTTTACATAGCCGACTGAGGGGAAAAAAACTGTCCTTACAAAGCTGCCACCTACTGGTATGTTAACAGGCATGAAAGTACATTGCGCTTCTTTTATTTATTACTTAATATGGTAGTAAAAAAAAGGAGGGAAGAGGAAACAGGGATATGTGTGTGGATTTGTATGTGTTTGTATATATATATATATATATATATATTGTCATACCTGGAAACCCTCCGGTTTTTCATTGAAATGGGGGTGTTTCCGGGAATGCCCCCGACGTCAGCAGGACCGGCCACCAATGTCAGCGGGACTGCCCACCAACGTCAGCGGGACCTGCCGGAGCCCCGCAAGGGAAGGACCCGAGAAGTTCCCAGGTATGTATTGTGAATACTCATGTAGGGATATACATATATGTGTGTATGTATATGAGCCTATTGAGATACATGTATACGTAGGTGTTGTGTTTTTTTCCCTCTCTTTTTCTTGACTTAATAGTAATGAATATTTCTACGTATATCATTCACTATGTGCAGTTATGTGTGGATACCTAAATATAAATGTATATATACAGAATTTGTTTTTTAATATTACAGTATTATAGCCAGTTAATATATTTTTGCTTCAATATTGATTCATTTATTTAATTTCATCTACTGGAGCTAATTCAACAATCGGAAAGAAATTCGGAAATGAATATCAGATTTTACATATTTTTAATGTATTTTCCTCAACTCCGTCAAAAGTTCATTGATTTATAAAGCGCTACCATATTCTACAGTGATGCATTGTCTGATTTTTTTCTTACATTGTACAGAAGAAATAAAACACCTTTACTTCATACATTCAGGACACCCATGGAGACATCTATAATAATTCCTTAATAACTAAAACCCATTCTGTTCCTTATTATCAACCAATAATCACATTTTTTTATTAAGCCACTTCTCGCCATTGTAAAATTCAGAGCCAAAAACCTCCCTTTGCTTTGGCTTTAGTGTGAGCTTCGATAAAAGGAAAACATTACAGAGAGATGGAATATTCAGACTACTAACTTGAAACATTCAGCCCAAGGTCCAGATATAAATTAGCAAAAAAATAATAATAATAATTGTACAGATCAGAGGACCCAACCAATTAGGTGGCTGACTGATTCACAACTGATTAGTTGTGCTAGTTCACCAATACACCACCAGAGGGACCAAAACAACACTGGAGGATCTGTCAACTCAACCCTGTTGTATTATATTGTATATATTCAAGGTCGTCTTCTAATCAGACCTCAAACAGAGGTCTGACTATAGGACTAAGATCCAGATTCCCCGCAGCGATGCAGGGGACCTGGATCCTCCTCTCCGGCAGCCAGAGAAGGTCTGTGCTGCCGCTGCCAGCACTTCCTCTGGGGGCTTCTATGACGGAGCACCGGCATCACATGACCTTCCGCTGCTCCACCATAGAAGCCCTGGTAGAAGTGCCAGCAGCAGCGGAGATGGTCTGTGCACATCCCACAGCCAGTGAACGTCCACCACAGATCTCAGTAAATCTACCCCTGCCCAGTACACACCTAAAAACAGGGCCCCTGCCCTGTCCCACCCCTCTGCTCTATGTTTCCTTCAATTCCCCACCAATACTTACAATGGGGCCACTAGGAAAAGGGGGCCATCTGAGCACCAAAGCTCGCAAGGACCCCTGATACAGATAGAAAGTCATAAGGGCTCAGTTTCCAGTAGTAATTTGAAAAGGGACAATATAGGGGCATGTGATAAATAAGGAAGGCCACCTGCTTGTCTGGGCCCCATACAAGTATTGATTGTACTCCCTGATGGTGGTCCTGAAGGTTGCCATTTTAGGTAGCTGTATAAGCTGACTCCTCTTATAATAATACTTACATTCTACCATTTACCAGAAGGCAGTATAACAAGAACTGTGTGTTTGTCTAGTAGATAAAGGTAGAAGACCTAAGCACATAGCATATTGTTGTTGCAAACATTGCATTTTGTGGAGCCAATATAACACTATATTTTAAAACTGTTTTAAATTACTAGTATTCTACAAAAAAAAAATGGAGTTCCCCTTTAAATGTGTTATTGCTGTACCGTAAAAATAGTGTACAGCTAATAGTTCTGAGAACTAAGCTACTCGGAAGGCATGTTCTACTGAATTGATTTCAATAGTATCATTTCATCTGGACATGATGTCTAGAAAGCATAAGATTTATTTACAAACACGCAGTGCAGATGGGGCATATCAGGGTACAATGTCCGGAACACATAAAGTAAAGCTACAGATCTGGGTATGTCCACAACGCACTGGTTAATATTTAAGATTTGGACCTAAACAAAGATGGGAGTAGAATGAGGTTTTTGGAATACCTGGCAAAATAAAATTAAACAATCTACTTTGATTAGAAGTCTACCACTAACACTACAGATACCACCAGTAATGGCTGTAACTGCTTTTTAAAACTAAATTAACAGTAAAAAGTCTGCTTCCCTTCAAAGTATAATACACTGTTAAATATAATTGAGTGATAACCAGATAATTTATGCTCTTGAGCCAATTTTACTGGCATTTTGCTCTTATGTCCTTGAGCCAATTTAACTGGCATTATACCGCAGTTAGCCCTTTAGGCTAAAAAAAACCATTTGGTTGTAAGTACATTCCCTGCATTGTTGCAAATGGCAGGTAATCTAAATGATACAGAACATGTGGCTGGGGACCTGTAGTTCAAAGGTTTGTCCAGTAAGTTTAAGTTTTGCGATGCGCATTATCCAAAAGTCAGTGTTAGAGTTTAAGTAAGGTTGGAATATATTTGTCCCGACCCGTGCTTAGTCATGGCAATTGTGTTTCTAGAGCTACAGCTGAAAAGGCAGTCAAGGTGAAAATTCTTCGTACTCTCCCTCGGGGTGGCTTTTCTCGAGTAAACCAGTTTATATGCAAATTGTTTTAGCAGATATGCAGCAGAGTTTTGTAGATTTTGCGTATATTTATACATTTTCTGTGCTGGTGCTAGGATCAAAACGTGTAACAGATTGCCAAACACCGCTCAGTACTGCATGCTTCCCTGACAAAAGTGCTTACAGAGGAAGCCACTGACATATACTTGTATACACTGTACATTTTCTCCTCTTCCAGTGTATCTATAGTTCTCCAGCAAAAAAATTCCCAAATCTCTTCTTTTTTCCAACAGTAATAGCACTGTGAAATCAAGATAATGCACGCTACTTTTAGCCTTAATTAACTTAAGCTTATTTAGTTTTGTTTGACAAGGGGATTTTAAATGGTTTTCCCAGTTGCCTTCCACTGTCGAGCCTCTACTTCCTTGAAAAAATGTATGCCTTGATATATAGAGCTTTAAGATCCAATACTTTTTGGTGACAGGTTGAATTTAATCAGAGATGATCTGAAATGCAGTTTCTGTTTGTGTAACATTTTCTCTGAGAGTACGTGGATTTCTCAACCAGACTCCATCTGACATGAGAAGCTCTAATCTAATAACACTGCCAAACTCTTGCTCAACCTCTCTGTAACACTAAAACGCCAAGTTACATTCATCTGTGCTTACTAGAAATCAACTGAACTTATTTCAGCCCTGTTCCCAATTCAGGAGCGCAGCACAGTATAAATAAAGAGTGATTATGATAAAACAAACCCTGTGCATCAGGTGCCACCACCAACTCACTGTAGCTGCTTTGAATTGATTCTCTGAAATGCAGTGGATATCCAGACACTGAGAATTGGAAGGGTTGTCTCTAGAAGTTAGAAAGCTACTGGATAATATAAATCTTGAAAATGAACCTTGTTTCAATAACTAAGATATAAGTATTTCAGCAATGAGCAAACACTAAATGTAGGAAAAATATAAAAAACAAAATCCACTATACAGACACACTATACGACCAAAAGTTTGTGAACACCTGACCCTTAGACCTTAGACGTTGGGTCAGAACGTTCCGATTTTTACCTAACACCAAATCTGAAGCAAATCTAGCACTCTTGAGTTTCATAGAAACCGGGCTAGACTGGGAATGAAAACCAGCCCTAGAAATAATTCAGTACCAGCCTCATATTTCATGGTGGCATTTTTGGACACACTGCATATGTCGGGTTCTGGCCCCAATATTTTTTATTTACAATAGGGACAAACCCTGCATTTTAAAGTAGATTTGAAAATCACATTGACTTTTCTATCTTTCAGATCTCTGCTCCCAACCCCGTCAGATGCTACATATCAGTAAGCTTTAAGAACACACACGAGGGAACTTTACGTGATCTAGGTGGACACATCTTCAACAAAAATAAATGCAGAGGAATGGAGCATCCTTTTAACAAAAAATATGAATAGGATCTTACCTGTTGCTGATATTTCTCCACAGTTGTGCACCTAGAGGTAAACATAAATGTACAGTAACATAATTAAACTAAATAATTTAACTTTCTATGGCTATAGATATAAATATAGCTATATTTTTGTTATATAAGAAACATGTAAGCAAGCATGACAAATCTACATTGTATTACCGTTATCTCGCTTGCTGTTCACTGTTTATATATTTGGTATGATTTATCTGATAAAATCTGCTTAACATTATTGAAGCCATGTGTTGCTATAAACGAAAAGTCAGGCGGCGGGCAAGAAGATCAAGGATTAGCCGTTGCTTAAACGCCGAGATTGCCGAGTTAACACTCATAACCTTGAATTGCCTTGTATTTATGGGTCAAGAACATCACACCAGCTTGTTGCTTTTCTGCTTGTGTTACCTGTAAATTTGATTTACTACAAAAGTGATATTTCTTCTGCAAGTGAAATTCCTTCCAGGACACTAATATAGTGATGACCTATTATCAATGTGAAATACACTTAATGTACATTGCGATAGACTTGCGATGAATTCTCAAAGAAATCTACAGTTAGAATACATTTACCTTAATTATTTAATACTATTCTTAGTTTCGTTGTATTCCAGGCCAGAACAGTGGGAATTGTGGGCATGTGTATATTCAGACACAGTAGCAATATTTTCTTTTTACCGTTTTGCATATTGATGAGACAGCCTATGATTTAAAAACATTAGACAAAATGCCACCAAGTCACATAAACTATGAAAAGGCAGAAATTTAGACAAATAAAAAATATATTGTTTTGACTAATCTAACCATAAGGTCCTATATAAAGTTATAGATTATAATGATTATAGACTGTATGCTGTTGGTTGGGCAAGCGAAATTCAGATAGATTCATTTAAAAGTGTATGCTTACCGCTACGTCTAGACAGTATAAAGTGCTTGATAATTTGAACCATCACAGCTCCAAGTAAAATGAGGGATATTAAATGATACATTCTCCAAGGAGTCAGAGCGAGAAACCTGAAATAAAAAAAAAAGTTGTGTATTATAATTACAATGAGCGTGCCATGATCCTTATATTACTGCCAACTTTTATTGGCTTATTAAGGCCAACCCCATCCATTACCAATAGCCCTTAATGCTCTCCAGACCATAACTACGGGTTTGGCACAAAATAAAGGGGATATTCAAACCCAACTTTTCTAAATTTACCTGTAACGCATAATGTAATGTTCTTGCTAACAATAGAGTCAAATCAGTTAACACAGTTTAATATGTTTTGTCTACACAAACAAGTACTAAGGGCAAGTCACCATTAATTCCGAGGTTTATAAAGGTTAGATTAGGAAAAAGCCATGTCCCTGTCCTATTGATATGATACTGGTTGGTGATGCAGATGTATTACTATGACTGCTCAGCCAAGACAAAAGTGATTATATTCCCATAGCAAACGAGTCAATGCTGTTTGCGTCATTCCATTTGTTGCTTTTTATCAATCTTTTCACCACAGTCACTCTTTATATACACCCTAAGGCGTATTTATGAATTATGCAGTACTGGGATGGACAAAGTCAGAGGTGCCTAATCACCACCCATCCACATTCTTTAAACTTGCCTCACTAAATGAACTGTGCATTAAATAGGGTCTGTAACGAGTTCACCAAGAGAGCTGTAGTAACTCCCAGAGATCACCCACATGTATCCTCCTGTTGTCCCCGGAATCACTTCCAGCACCGTCAGCATGCGCACCTTGGAACCCTGCTATGTGTACCCAATAAGTAGACACAACTACCATGAATTGAGTACAGCAGGAATGAACAGTTTATTGTTGTAAAACATAGAGTCATATATCCAGAGAACCGCATTAACATAAATTAACAGATACATGTATTCAACCCAACCTTTAATCCCGTGTCAGCAATCCTATTGATGGGATTAATAAAACAACAGAGTTCCTGCCTGTGCTATCTTTGTTTGACAGACAGGCTGGAGCCATCTCTGAGTACCTTGTGGCCCTGTATGACAGGTCATTCTGTCACAGGGTCAACTCAGCTTTTCTTGCTGAAGAAGCTTGCTCGGGTTGCGTCTTCGTAATGCCCGAAACCGCAACTATTGTAAACTCTCCTTTTGGTGATAATTCTGGACTTGTGAAACTTGTAAAACAAATATTTTAAAACAAAAAATATCCCAACCTTCACCTGATTTCACCAATTTAAAGAGCATTGGTGGTCCTTCAATAGTTTCATTTTAAAGGTCTTAACATAGCATCTCATAATTCATTACCATCTGTGATTTAAAAAAAAAACTATTTTCTGTTCTATTTATTGTATAATGTTAGGTTCATATACATGTACCCCTTCCTCTTCTCATTTTATAATCATTTGCAATAAACCATTCCCAATGTCAAATTTTAAACAATGGTGAATGCAGTCAGCAATGCCATAAATCCACATTAAACACAAAGGGACAAACATTGTTACATTAGGTTACTGAGTTTATAAACGAATGTGTAACGCAGACCTTGCATACCGCAGTACTGATCTATAGTGCCTCCTCTTGGTTTTCAGAAGATCTAAGTGATTTAGAGTGGCCCCCTTTCAAATACTAGTGCCAAAAAATATAAATAGCATCCTACAGGATGCTGTCAGCATTCATATAAGAAGGAAGCTGAGTTGAGATCACAAACCCAGCTAATGCCTCGCAAGAAAGTATCTGACACTGTTAAACAATGATGAGGTGTGAGATGTGCCAGTGACACTTATAAGCAGCAAGTTTAGTGAATGAAAAGAAGTATCTGTTTTCCACTGCTCCCGTAACTCAAATAACAAATAATAACAACCCGTTACAACCAAGGTATGCAGAATACCATCTCTGAATGCACATCGAATCTTGAAGCAGATGGGCTACAGCAGCAGAAGACCACACCGGGTGCCACTCCTGTCAGCTAAGAACAGGAAACTGAGGCTACAATTTGCACAGGCTCCCTAAAACTGGACAATGGAAGACCGGAAGAACATTGCCTGGTCTGATGAGTCTCGATTCCAGCTGTGACATTCAGATGGCAGGCACAGACATTGGCGTAAACAACATGAAAGCATGGATCAATTCTGCCTTGTATCAATGGCTTAAGCTGGTGGTGTAATTGTGTGGGGGGGGATTTTCTTGGCACACTTTGGGGCCCTTAGTACCAACTGAGCATTGCTTAAACGTGGCAGCCTACCTGAGTATTGTTGCTGACCATGTCCATCCCTTTATGACCATAGTCACTGGTTTCTTAAACATGACAATGAGAATGGGTGTAGGGACCCCTACAAATCTGTGGGGGACAGCATTTTCCTCCATCAGAGCCCCACTTTCTCCCCATCTCTCACACTATCTACCCCCTCTCCCCCTTCTCACACTATCTACTCCCTCTCCTTCTCACACTATTACCGCTCTCCCCATTTCACACATCTAACCCTCTCACCCTATCTAACCTTCTCACACGTTCTCTCGGCACTATCTACCCCCTCCCTACCGTCCCTTCTCACATTATCTACCCACTCTCTACCCCCTCTTCTCACTAGCTACCGACTCTCTTCCCCCACGCTTTGTAGTTCACTTACCCTGCAGTCCTGTGGTGGGAGCGCGAGGCCTCTCTCTCGCTGCTCTGCCCCGATACGCGCGGCTTCACTGCTGAGCGCCGGCATATGACGTCATATGCCGGCGCTCAGTGCGAAGAGATGAAATCTTTGCCCTGGAATGAATTTGCTTCTGATCTAGGAAACTGTGAGTTAAAAAGCTACTATTTATTTCCATATTATGAAGAGTAACAGTGAAATAGGGAAAAGTGAAAATGATATCATAATAATGCAATTGGCAATAGAATTAACACATGTTAACACATACCTGTAAAGAATGAAGGCGGCCCTGCTTTTGCAAGCTTGCAGGCTTTTAGGAGGTTGGGGGGTGAGACAGAAGGAGAGAGGGTAATGTTCTTTCTATTTAAACTATAGTTATTAGGGTTAGTCACGGTCTTTAATGTGGCCCCAAGCTGCTTCAATAATCCATTTAATTATCATGAGATCACTGTTTAATTGTGATTAAGAAAGGGTTCCAGCTTATCCTATTCTTTTACAAATTGAATATTATCATAAGCATGTAAGTATATATGAGTCTGTATGAGCTTTTAAATGTTATGCCTTTATTGCTTTGTTTAGAAACTCCAAGCATCCTCAGATATACTTCAATTATAAACCACTTATGCATTGTTTGCACTAATACAGTAGATAGGAACTGGATTATCTCCCCGAGTACACCCAGCAGGCCAGAACAAGAAGAACATTTACAGTCATCCAAACGCAGCATTCTAGGATAAGGTATTAAAGAGGAACTAAAACGCTCTACCTTACATGTTACTTTGGTTAATTAAATCACCCAAAAGGCAGGACAGTAAGACTTGTGCAAGGGGCGCAATTTTTGATGACGTGACAAATACTTTTCAGGGAGTAAAAGTGTCCGTGACAGCGGAATGCTATAGAGCTGTGGATTGCCTAGCGCTGCTGTCTGTGGGTTTACGCCTGGATCACAAACAGTGTGTTTCTGTTTCCCTTCCCCACTCCTTTTCTGTCAGCTGTCATGTGTGGCGAGATAAAATATATCACCTCCCCAGATTCAATATGCATTATGATGGACCGTAATATTGTCAAATATAAAAGTGAAAAAGGAGCTTAGAACCCAGCAAAGGGTTAAAAAAACAAGTAAATATACTAAGTAAACAGTGCAGCTAACACACATGTACTAACAGAGAAAAAAAAAATAATAAAAAGTATTTGGGGTCACATTAGGGGGCATTTCTAGCTGTAACATAATTGCAAAAGTGTTTTCTAATAATCAATTCACCTTTTAAACTTAAACTTAAACTTGGATTAGCAAACGCAACGTGCCATTGGAACACAGGAGTGATGGTTGGTGATAAACAGCCTCTGTATCCCTACTACAGTCGTGAGCAAGCTATACTTGGCTAAACAAAGAGTGAGGGCATTTTAAAGGGGAAGGCACCAATAGGTACCAACCTAGCCATTTTTTTACAGATGAAATCTTCTTGGGTTGGCCCTTCACCACAACCAAGTCACAATTGACTATTTACTGAACCACCGCTCTGCCTTGAACTCATTTCTGTCACCTTGTTTCTATTGCTAGACACATTTTTTTCTCTAGACTGTGAGCTTCCCACTACGTATCACACAAAAGTGAGTTTAGTGAGAGATTACTGAATTGTTTGTTTGTTTACAATAATCACTATAAACTGTTCCACCAACTGCTATGATATATGACTTAAATATATTGACTTCTCTTTAACAGAATGAACTTTTAATTTACCTTTACATGACTTACATTGTCACTGTGCTACATTAGACAGTGTTGTGGAAAACCAGGGTTAGAGTCCTCACTTGTTACAACCTTCAGCCATTTTATTTATAGATAAAGTTATGACTTCCACATAAGACAATGATAGGCAGGAAATAAACAAGGATCATTTCAACCTTTTTACTTCTTTAAAGTGTTTTATATGTAGTAGGTTTCATGATGCCATAATTCTACTCGGTGACATTATCTACAACTGGGAGATGGCCCTTAAGGACCATACCACCCTGATGTCCCTTCTAAATAGTATGGAAAAAAATGTCAGTGAATGTGATACATTGTTATTCCGCTAAAATTCCAGGGCCAGTGATTTGTAGGCACCCTTTGCCCTTAGAAAGGGACAAACAGAGCTCCCACTCTACCACATCCTCATGGTCTCTGCATTACTGAGCAAAGCAAAGAGCTTTGATATGACATCACATCTCAGTGCTCCACTTACTGATTCAGAGACCATGGGAATGAGGAAAAGAGCCTAGGTGGGACTTCACTTGCCTCTGCCTAAGAGTGGTCCTGAAATGATCTAGATAATCAATAGGTCACACACATGTCCTGGTAAAGCCCTGTCCCTAGTCCCATTCTATCCACACATTTGAAATGTTGCGAGGAGCGAAAGACAATAACTGCATAACAATATTCCAACATAAATACCTATAAAAACCCCAAAGTGTCGTCTACTACAATATAAAAATAAATGTTACTTTTTAAAAATAAACTGTGTTTTTGATGAACCCCAGCCGGATGACAGAGGCACCCTAGTGGGATACACCGCTGGCCTACATATTTCCACAACATGTGATTCTGGCAGACGCTCTTTGTGATCCTCCTAAGGGAGGAAAAGAATTGTCTCTGCAGGGATTCCGAGGAGAGGCCAAGGCATGATGTAATGTTTTTGTTTGTTTGGGTGAAGCCATTATTGTCACGTGTCTGCCTCACCTATTCTATGCATGCATTTAAAGCACTAGAAAAAAGCTTTTTTCTACATGAAATCTGCCTGGCAAAACAAATTGAGTATCCAGTGCGATGAAAAAGGTCAACCATGTACCAATATTCACATTACTGCCATAGATTTACAGAGCCTATTTAATGATTAATATTCAAAGTGCAGACAAGGACTGCTGTGGAACAGAAAACAGAATTGACATGAATGTTTCAGAGGTCTTGTCTTTATCACTTGCACACAGACCAAATACTTTTTAAGGAAACCTTAGAAACAAACACATGCCACAGAGCTGTAGAATGGGTAGATGCACCACGATGACAGCAGATTAGAACCATTGGGCCATATTGCCTGATGGAAAGAATCAGCCCTTGGTCTTGTCTTTGATTCAGGATAGTCTTATGCTCATTCCTGCATGCTTAAAATTGCCTTACTGTATTAACCTCTACTATATCTGCTGAGATGTTGTTCCACTCACCTACCACCCCTAAACAAAATATATGGCATCTCCTAAACTGTGTGTTCTGTGCCAATGATGGTGAAAAAAGCCATGGTGGACAACCAGGTCCTGGTATTAATTATGCATCACCTCCACACTCCTCGGAATTGGGGCTTGGTGGCCTTTGGTCATCTTGGAGGTACACTGAATTGACTCTTGGTTTCCTTTTGGACCACAAGGACACTCAGATGTTTCGGCATCCAAATCTGTCAAAGTCTTCAGAGGGAGGTAGTGGCCAAAAAGCCAGCACCAATGTCCCCTCGCCTAAATCTAATGTCCAGGGTAGAGCCATAACAATGGCCTTCACAGACAAACGTCTATTCATCACCAAATATTATTACCAACAATTAGTTCTCTACAGCATTCCAATTATTTAGGCTGCTCTTAAAATTTACAGAAAACTTTCCAGGTGTTTTTTCCTCATATTTAATTACATATTCAGTATGCATTAACCAGGCTTTGTAGAAGAACCATGGATGGACTGGGGAAGTTTCTCAATGCGCCAGCTGGCTTGGACAGTGCCATTTGAAAATAATTGTAATCACTGCATTATTATGATACAAACAAGCTTTTTGTTATGTTGTATATGTTTTATTTGTTTTACTATACAAACAGGTGTATTTGTGTGAAGGTAGATGAGGTACCTTGAGCAGCTGATTAACTAAATCCAGGGTGGAAGGACTATGTGATTGTGGAGCAATGAGATCATCTCTGCAGGAATAAGATGACACAAATAGCTGTTTCTCCAGTAGATACAGGAACCCACCCAGAGGCCTTCTGCATGGCAATGCAGCACAGTGATGGTGGGACTATGTGTGGCATCAGCAACCAAGCCACCCAGCCACTGTCATTCAATGGACCGTGAGACAATTCCACGGGCGGCTCCACCCTCGCCCGTGACATGCACCTTCACAATGATGTTTATCGTAAGGCGACCTTAACCCTTTAAACACCAGAGCAAGCACACACCCCGGTCCACAGGAGCTTAAATCATATATATATATATATATATAAAACAATCGTTAGGGTGCCCACCCATGCCTAGACATACAGGACCCCAGGGGTCTCCTACTCACCAGAAGAGTAAGTTGGCGCAGATGAAGGTGACCAGGCTGAGGAGGGGCCTCTGCCAGGTCAGGGTGTTTCCGAAGCGCATTAGCATGTTGCCCCCCAAAGCCGGTGGCGATGCGGGCTCGGGTCTGCCCTGGTCCTGACCTCCTGCAGCGCCCCCGGGCAGCAGGTCTGTGTCACCCCGTGCCGCAGTCTCGGACATTCTGACTGGAGAACGTCCAAGTCTGTCCTCCGATCTCTGTATCCTGCTCCCCCTCCCCGACCTGCCTCATCTAGGGGGTCCGCTGAGGATACCGGGATCTCCCCATAGAAGGGCCGCAGGTAGGATCCGCCGTGCCCGCCTCCCCACCTTCTGCAAGCGGCTGGTTATGAGCTGGTTGGAGCTGCCGAGGCTTGGGGAGGGTGAGTGGCGCTGCCTCCCCACACGTCACAGCGGGCGCGGGGCTAGCCGCCGGGGACACTGCTGCTGGGCGCGAATTTCACTGCTGCAGTGCTGGGACTGCCAGGACGTGACACAGGCTTACATATATCCATACATACCATATATCTGTCTATCCATCCATTACCTACCTACTTACCTATCTATCTATCTATCTATCTATCTATCTATCTATCATCTATCTATCATCTATCTAATATCTATCCATCTACTATCTTTCATCTACTATCTATCTTTCATCTACTATCTATCAACCATCAATATATCTACTATCTATCATCTATCAGTCCATCTATCTATCTATCTATCTATCTATCTATCTATCTATCTATCTATCTAATATCTATCATCTATCCATCTAGTATCTATCCATCTACTATCTATCATATATCCGTCTATCTATCTTTCCATCTACTATCTATCAACCATCAATACAGTAGCGTTCCTAGCGGGGGGGGCGGTCCGCACCGGGTGCCGCTCATCACGGGGGTGCTCCAGCGGCGGACATTACTGTCCGTCTCTGGAGGGGTGCCGGGTGCCGGCAAAGACCTCCGATACCGCTCCCATGCGATCGTGCGGACAGGGGCGTACCTATAGTATTTGGCACCTGGGGCGGATCCTGTATGTGGCACCCCCCCCCCCACATACACTTTAAAACTGCATAGCTTCTACCGTTATATACCGGCGCAGACACTGAAGGTGGTACAGCATTACTGTTATCATTATATACATTGACGGTTGTACATCATAACACTTTTCACTATATACTGAGGCACACATTGACAGTGGTACAGCGTAATCCCTATCACTATACACTGAGCCAGGCATTGACAATAGTTCAGCATAACTCCTATCACTATATACTAAGCCAAACATTGATGTGGTGTAGGCCTACCACTTCATTGTCTGGCTTAGGGATGCCCTGAAACAAATTCTGGACTGAAACCGAAAATGCAGCATTTACCTGGCCGAAACCAAATATGACCCCCCCACACCATAAAAAAAATCTAACACATTTATTTAAAGTAAGAAACACACCAAAATAGGACAAAACAATTAAATAACAATATTAATAATATATATATGTAACCAAAGAAAAAATGGGCACTCACGGGTCTTTGCAGTAAAGTGCATTAAACACTAGTTTATTTCAATCAGCACGGCCAACGTTTGGGACCACCTCCGGTCCTTTCTCAAGGCAAAGACCCGTGAGTGCCCATTTTTTCTTTGGTAACATTTTTGGAGCACCCGGACAACTAAAAGCCTGTGTATATTAACAATATTTCTGTGC
>VKOC01029562.1:0-14481 GCA_009364415.1 Spea multiplicata
CTCCCCGCTCTTGACTTTAAACTTCCTCTTTCCCCTCTCGTAGTTTTCTTACTACCGTCTAAAGCCCAGCAATTTAATTTTATTATCTTTTCTTCTTTTTTTTATGCTGGTACCCTTTACATTTATTTTTTTTTAAATCACCTTAATAGGTGCCAATAGGTCACAAAGTCACATGAAAAGTCTTGGTAAAGCTCCTAGAAAACAGAGGCCTCAGGGCACAAAGATTTGCGAGAGGGACTGGGTAATTTCCACAGGGACACATGGGAGGTATGGGTAAGTGGTTCCATTGTTGAATTAGCCAAACTCTGATAATGAAGGAGGCTTTTGCCAACAGATTGTTCAGTAATCCCCAAGACGTGGCTCCATGTTTTTCATTTATCCGGAGCGCTGTCTTTAACGCCGTCCGTGTCGTGTCCTCCATTGGTGAGAGAGGCCATATTTTGTGTGTGTGTGGATATTCGTCTCGGTAACGGAGATTATCCTGATCTGTTGTGCGCACCTCGTCTCACACCGGCGCCAGCTGCTGGGGTAATATAATAGAACATTTCCACTTTATTACCTGTCTAGCATAAAATGTTTAGTGCGTTACTAACGGGGGTGGGGGCGGGGGGGGTTGTTCGCTACATTATCGCCTCCTTATTTCATCAAATAAAACGCAACGAGAGCAAAAACATTTCAAATAAATGATATAAAAGATCATTACGGTATTTAAACATTTGCATAATGAACAGTCCGGTGATAATGCACAAGATTTATTAGCTGAAAACTTCGGTAAAAACCAACGTAACGCTTTTTACGGCAGCCGAATGCAGATCAGAAAGACGTAAAGCTCAAGATATGGCTAATCCAAATAAAGACGAAGCACGGAAACATTCGCAGGCAGACTCATTCGGGTCATAGAGTCCGCCCATGGAATCTAAGGAAGTTACTTTGCTGAAGGACTGGTAGATAAGTGGAGCAGCCTCCCAGCAGAAGTGGTAGAGGGTAATACAGGGAGGGTATTAAACATGCATGGGATAGACATCCGGCTCCTGAATCTAAGACGAGACTAAGGGCTTTGTGTCTTGATAGAGCCGTTCTTATCTGGCGCCATAGTTTTTATTTTTCTGTTTCTATATACAGTGCGCTGACTTTTAAATGAAACGCATATAAAGTCAGACTTTTTTTATGGTTATTATAACATTTTCACAAAGTTATAGACAAAGAGCAGGAAATATACGCTGCATTTGGCAGAAACGTGTCTGTAATAAAGAAAGCGTCATCAGAAATAATGAAGAAGTAGTATTTTTTATAATAATCATTTTTTTTTATCACACTTAGGATGTTGTTTTTAAGAGTAGCTTATACCGATTGCTGGGGATTTTTTTTTATAATATCATTGACTGTGGCAAATAGCATTCATGGTATTTAACCCTTTCCGTACCAATCACATATTCAATACGGGGTTTCAAAATGGACCCGGGATGCCAAACGCGTATCTCCATCGTGGGGTTACTTTAAGGTCCCCATGAGGAAAATGCTTTCACGTTGTGTAGTTGGAGAGCTAATCAGCTCCTGACCACAACAACAGAATTTGCCAAATGCATATCTTGGACCACTACTGATTTTCCCCCGAAAAGACCTGAATGTCAAGGTGTAACAACCTGTGCTGTTTGCACCTCCAACCAGCAGGTGTCTCTCTTCTTCGTAAATTGATGCCTCATCCAAGATGGCTTCTGAAAATGTAATTTTCTTCCCCATAAATGGAGCCCAAGTACGACACCTATTTGGAAATCTCTCCGCTACCACCTGACCATATCTTGCCCTTTTAATAAATATCTCACATGGCTACCCACATAACTGATACGTCCGACATGATAGGGACCTGCACTGCCATGTACAAAATATACGTTGCTCCTATATATGTGTATATATATAGGGTATATATATATATATATATATATATGGCAAGATATAAAAAGTTGTCCTGATGCAACATTGGAAAATATATCTTATTGCCATGGTTACCAATGGAATGCATCATCTGTGTTGATCATTTATTGGTCTGCTATGGTGATACAAATATTTTTCTCACCAGCATCAGTTTTTATACAACCCAAATATTTTCATATTTTATCAAAAGTTCTGTTAAATGAGGCAATAAACGAACTATGGCCAATTAAAAAAAACTATGGAAAGTACGGAGCTCATCTCCTGCCCTCCATCCCAGTGTGATAGGGAGTTGAAGCCTTAGAAACCATATCAAGTTTTTTTCTCTAACCCAACTCTTAAAGAGTTGTTTAAACCAATCAACAACAATCAGCAACATAGCAAGGAGAGAGATAACAAAAAGGGGAGCTCGTGAGAACAGGAAGTTAATGTGGTTCATAAATGTTCCGGCAATTGTTTGCACTGAGCCCAGGGCTGGCTGAGGATTATGTGGGTAGTAGCTGCTAAAACTCAAATTGCTTCCCCATTTAAAAAATTTCCTCCTGGATGTCCTTAAAAGGTTAAGAGAGAAAGCAGAGCTGGATACTTTTATTTTTTTTTTCGAGGGATAATTATGCATTAAAAATGAGAAATCGAAATGGCTGAGAAAACTGATAAAATGAGCAAAGAGACAAAAAAAAAAAAGTGCAAGGAGCTCCCGCTGTGATTTCTTCATTTTTATTGCTATCTCATTTGCGCGTTTGTTTAAATGTAGCGTTTCTGACTGCGTTCATACGTCCCGGCAGTCACATGGTGCATAGATTGCAAGCCCAGACAATGTCGCTTAACCATTACATGGTGAGAGAACATCGCAGACCATCGCCCTGCTGCCGGATTAAATGAAACTTTTAGGGGGTATTTAGTTTTGTATCCCGACCCGCTGAGAGACAGGGAAATTGCACCGTCGTTTAAGTGCTCTGCCGAGCTAGAAAGCGCTGCCGGTTTTATAATCTGTATTTGTTGTTTTTTACAGCAGGTGGAATTTTATTTTCCGAATAGCTCCCCACAGTCCTCAGTTCAGCAGGACAGTCCCTGCAATCATTCCTGTTATCGGCTGTCCCTGCTTGTTGGGTTTGCAATGTTAGCCTAGTGAGCTAACTCAGAAAAAAGGAGAATAAATGGGACATTCTGCAGATGTTACAACCCTATGCGCATGACCCAACCGCATCACATGTCCACCGGCAAATCTGGGAACTCTATGGTTTGACCTGCTTCCCCGGATCTCAGGGTCAGCCTTGCAAATTCCTTGCCTATGTCCTGCCTGCTCCGCTCCCACTTCACATGATCTCCTCCAACTTCGCCTCCAAGGAAAGTGACTCTGGGGCTAGCCACACCACTCCATGGGAATAGTAAACATGTCCAAATGGGCCAAAAACACATTTTTGGTTCATTATTTGCCCATTTGGTTCGGCCAAATATTTAGGTGCATTTTTGATTTGGGAACGAAATTCGTTGCCCGACACCCACATTCACTCTCTCTCATTCACTCTCTCTCATTCACTATCTCTCTCATTCACTCTCTCTCATTCAATCCCTACCATCTCTAGCGACTGCTTCCACTTCCCCATCTTCTTCATCATTTATCTTTCTCCGCAGACATAATCCAGCAGGACCAAAATAGTGACACATGCAGTGACATCTTCTCCCAGATCCTCCAATCAGGAGAGAGGACGTCTCCACAAGCGATGTCATTTTACCCTCATCTGATCTCAGAGCAATATGTCAGCGCATTCAGTGAGGCCCCCCTCCCGATCCTCCAATTTATATATACAAATTGCTCCAATAAACTCAATCACCACACTAAACTGATGCTTTACGGCAAAGCTAATGAAGTCCATTCCTCCATAGACTTTTATGGTCAAAGTGGCCGACTGGGTAATTAAGACTGAGCCATTCTATTGTTTCCTACAGGCTGTATGATAAGGAGTCAGGGTGTTTAGGTTCAGATAGCAGAGCAACAGCTCAGGCAAACATTATATTATTATTAATCAGATAGCAGGAATATCAGCATTTGATGGGAAATCCTGTTTAAATTCCAATTAATGTTATCTGTTCTCGGGTGCGAAACGGTAAGAGAGCATTCGTTGTAGTTTACAAATAACATGTTATTGCTTTTTTTAAATTACCCCGCATTAATTAAACTGTATTGATCTCACCTTAAATTGAAAACATTGATTACATATAATTAAGCAGGATAAACTTGTCACAATCTGAAATAGATTTGGAAGTAGCGTCCTACACCTCGCCGTGAAGAGAGACCAGGGTTTTCTTTAATTGAGTAATAAGAAAACAAAACAAAAACAATATTATAGAATACCTTACAGATTTGGTAAATGATTTAATGGCTTTAACCCCTGGAGTGCCAGTTACACAAGCAGGGCTCAGGATGTCGGTTACTCTTATCCTGCTGAAAGTGGTCAATCAAATACTTTTCTGTAGTGTATTGGGGCTTCTGATCAGCTACTGAGCCGATCAATAGCTTTCTCCTATCTTCCTGGTGGAGATCCCGTGTGTTCAAGTGAGGCCTGAAGTGGCTCAGCTGAGATAGATGCCTCCGAAATACACTTAAACACGAAGACAGAGGTTTGGGGATCAGGATGTAATCAATAAGAACCCCCTCTCTCTCATATCAAAGCAGGGGTCAGTGCATGGAAACGTTTCTAGAAATACAGACATCTGATTTTATTAGGAAGAATTGAACCGTGCTTTCATTCCGGAATCGGACTTTGTCACATACCGATAATCCGCACCCCCGAATAAATAATAAAAATACATATTTTTATATAAATTGGATCATTTAGTTACATTTTAAAACAAAATGGGGAGATGAGCTATCGTGGACCACACCCTCCATCACTCTCAGCCAAAATGAAATTGAGAAAAGGAGTATGGAAGCAGTTTTTTACACAAGGCTTCTCCATTTTGGCTTTATTTTATTGAATAAACCATGACACTGTGTAATACGGCATGTGTTGTTCATCTGAGGTTGTAGTTACCTCATTTTTAGATCTGCTAAGGAATAGATGATTGTTATTACGTCCTGATATGTAAAGCCATAGAATTCAAAGCGGCTGTACTTTTTTTTTTTTTACATTTTTTTTTTTTTACATTTTTTTTTTATATTTACTTTCTATAGAATATTTACGCAAATGAACTCGTAAATATATGAAAATATGTACTTCTACCTACATAGGTCTTGTGTGCCACCTACATGTATGTTCATTTTATTGGATACATTAATTAAGAAATAGGCTTTTCAAAAATATTTAGTCTTCTTTCCTTTAATTGGTTGGTTCGGCACATGCAGGGGGATAATGGGGATTTTTTTTTCTGTTTTTTTTAAAATATATTATGGTTTGCCTAAAACGAGATAATTTATGAGTAGTTTTAGTGAATGATTCTAGTTGAAAGAACATGGGGATGTCAGTTTCCCTCTAAGAGTTTGTATTATTTATTAGACGTAAGATTTCATTATTAAAAAAAAATCTAAAATTAAATTACTTTGTGTACCTATGCCTGCAATCTACAAGAATAGTATAAATAAAAGGTATAACATGAGGTGTATTTAGCCACCTCAGCCATTTTTAAATGCCATGTCTTCATGAAATGCAGGAAATTACTTAAAATTTAATCTAATAAAAACTGAAATGCATCATCGTTTTTCTAAACCAAAAACCGACTGGGAAAATATATTAGATTTTGGATGCAGGTAGGATGTTGTTTATTTTGTAAATTAAAATGATTTTCATTTTAAAAGAATGTTGTCTTATAAATGAAATGAATTGTGATGGAATAAATATTAAGCGATTTTTGAAAAGGCCAGTTGGGGTTTAGAGGCTTTATAAAATCTTTTTTGGTTGACTTTGTAACTTATCGATAGTGATTTGTGTAACTGAGTTAGACTTAGATGAAGAATAATGTAATTACTTGACAGAGACACAGAATGTGACCCCTATTGTCTGCCTGTTTTTCCCGCCTTAACTGGATCCTTGTTTGTATCATAGAGTCTATACAAGGGCAGGCTTTAGCGGGTGGATAGTAGGAATAGTGAGAGCGCAAACAATGAAGGAACTGGCCAAACCAGGAGAGTTTCCAAGATGGCCTCTGAGGTCCTCCTTGATCGTCCTTGTGCATCATCAGACCTCGTCTCATCATCATATCTGGGGATTTGTGGGCAAGACGCAAGACGCCGCCAAGACTGCCACTGACGTCAGTAGGCTGACCCGCCGACGTCAGGGAAATGGGCAGGGAGTGGGGCATGTCAGGACCCCCGCTCCCGCGACCCGGAGGACACGTGTGTCGACCTGAAGAAGCATGGCTTCTCCCGGAGTGTCCAGGCGAAAACCGGAGAGTTCCCAGGTATGCTCATCATGAAACAATCTAAAACAATGAATACAATGAAACAAACATTTCCTCGTGAAATTCGTCTCCATAACTGCGGGATCGGCCTAGTAAAAACGTAGCAAAGCCATCAACAGATTAGTGCTTGGCTTCTCTTTATTGAAAACTCTGCCATCTCACTAAATATTATTAAAACAAGCCTGCTAATGACTGGAAATTCTCCTAAACTAATTTAGCGCAATAAATCCTTTTGCCAAAATAGATTTTGTTTGCCGAGGACTTTTAAGCTGGAAATTTCAATCGGTCCCAATTTATGTTCAAATTTCGGCTAAAATTGCTTTATTCTCAGTTCCATTTTGGCCCAATCAGGTGACCATAATGAACAGGCGCTTCTAGAAGGCAGTTGGACGGAGCTGACGATACCGCGATGTTCTGCTGCCTATGTAATTAGCGCCGGGACGCCGCATTGCATCAGCGGAGGACGACAGGACATAAACTCGTTAGCCACGCGCACTTAGAGAAGGACTAACAGGCCATATGTTTTTGAGAAACAGAAGAGCAAAAGCCGGAAAAAAAAATCATTCTCGTACAAAAAGAATATGAAATATTATGAAGTCAAAAAGAATTCCACGCGCGTATTTTTTCCTTCGAAAAACAATACGGCCTAGAAAAAAACTTTTCATTTTTTAACGTTAATTACCTTATATACTAAGGCCGATATGAAAAAAAAAAGATTGAATTGGTAAATAAATATTGCATAAGTAATGTCGGCGGGCAGGGACCCAGCCATAGTCACAAGGTCTATTTGGATATAAATACAATTTTTAAATGCCGTTTAATGAAATAAGACACAATTAAAACTTTTTTTTTTCTTAATGAGAAAAATAAGATACGAAGTACAATACTTGTCGGGATCGCTAATTGTGATGTCACCACCACCCCCCCATTGGTTTCAGGACCCACAATTTAGGGGGGGGGGGAATCCAGGAAAAACGATTCTTTATGGAGGGCAAACCTTCAGTTTCTTTGATCTATAATGTATCCTTAAATTGGTTAAGTCAAAGTTTTTTTCCGCCTCAACTCGATGTTAACCAAATAAACTATATGGACTTTTTTTTTTTTTTTTTTTTTACTGAAAATACATTCATTTTTAGAAACGGGAAAATGTACACGACAAGAAATGGCTCATTGTGAAAATCTAGAGTTATGTCTGATTAAAAATCCATAAATAATAATAATAATAATAATAATCAGAATCCTTTAACCTTACACTTTAGGCACAAATTGCAAGATCCTACGGTGATAAACGTGGGCCGGTAACAAGGTTTCCACAGGCGCTTAGCAATAGACTAGCTTAGTCAATGCATACATTGATACATAGTGCTACTTATTATATAATAACAACCTGTGTTATAGTGGAAGCACCTATTAAATAACTGCAATATATACGGGGAAACCAGATGCATGAAGTGCTCTTCGTCAATTAAAAAAAAAATTATTGGTAATAACACAACACGCTCGACAGCACAGGTCACATATGTAACGTGTGTTTAGAGCGTAAAAAGAACTTGGACAGAGATAAATTATGTTCCACAACCGGAACGGTAATTGCCGCTTGTACATCTCGGTAAGTATGATGAAGGGATTAGGGAAAAGATCAGCGCCGCGTACTGTCAAACAGGTCATTATTCGGAGCGTCTTAGATGTGGAATGTTCATTGCGTGCTAAAAAAAATCCATCGGAAGTTCGTAGAGGTGATCAAATATAAAATATATATTTTAGGGCGGTCTGGTGACCAAGTAAAAATAAAAACAAAAAATATTTTTTTCATATATATTTTTTAACTATTTTTAGTGTTCATGGACGGAGAGGAAGGGGAAAAAAAAATTCTAAAAAACAAAAAAAAAATATTAAATAATTATTACTGATTTTTAAATGCGAGTATCGTTTCATGTACCTCCATTCAGTTTGCCCCTGAGCACCTTTCCCCCATTCTGTGAACTGTATGGCTAATTATTTAAAAAGTACCACCAACGCCAGGTACCCTATGCCTGTCTCAACCACCTCAACGCCTGCTGCACAACAATTCGCATTCCTCCTGACCCATTCAGCCATTATGACCAGCCCTCCCCTCATGCAAAGACAAAATAATTCAAACTACTAAAGGTAAACACGCCGTCGTATTTAAAGAGCTATATATTAACCCTTCGTTGCAGACCTTTTATTGTGCTTACCCATTGAATGCTTATATATATATATATATATTTTTTTTTTAACTTATTTTAACGGGAAATGAGCACTTTGATTTTTTTTTTTTATAGTATTACCGGAAGGAGTATGTAAGGATAGAATTTTATAGAAATTGCATAAACTCTTCTACCTTTTATGGAGTATAATTTTCATTATAAAAAGTAATATTGTTTAATGTTTTTGTAGGATCGATTAGCAGTTATTTAGAGTTTTTATTGCACGGTGTATGTGTTTTATCTTGGGAGGAAAAACGGCTTTGCTGAAATATGGTGGCATGCCGTCTCGAATCCTCTTACACGGACAACAATATATGAATTCATTCCCTTCCAACAATATTTTAAATACATTTAAAAAAAAAAAAAAGAGGAAAAAGAGAATCACATATTATACATATTAAAGAAATAAAGACATTAGGAAAAATAAAAGGTTTATACATAGTGATTCAGTGAACGTTGGTTATCGTACCTTTCCAGACTTGACATGGAGTCTCTGGGTGAAGCCCTGCTTCTGCGGGTCTCCGGGTCAGTTTCCTCTTTCTGTGGGTTGGGAAGAAATGTTTGGCCGTGCCCACTTTTCCCTCCGACTTCCTGTCTACTTAAGGCTGTTTGGGGCTAGCCCCGCCCATGCTCATCTAGTCCCACTCCCATGCGCAGCTGTCCCATGCATAGCTTACCCCATCCCCTCATAAAGCCCCTTAGCCAGAAGACAGAGAGCTCTGGGTAGCCTACTTTGGAAAATGCCCATGATTCTAGTTATAATGAAGCCTAATTCACTAGAGAATTATGGGTCCATCAACATTCTATGTGTATGCCAGATGAAAGAATGACCGATGGTCAGAACACTCGGCTTTATCAACGATCTTTTCTATCATATATTATATTTTCAAAATATTTTCCATATTTGTAGGTTTTCTTCATCATAGACACAAGCAGCTCTTTCGAGAAGAAATAACCTAAAAAAACCAAAGATCCCTATACCCTAGGCTCCTGTCCACATTAGAATATTGGTGGAACGCTCTTTGTCTCTGCTTCTCTGCTGAATACTTTGTGGGATACTTTTTTGAACCATCAGGCATAAAATGATCTCTCTTTTAAGAAAGCACCATACGCCAATCAGACAGGGACCCCTTTCCGTTTTTATGGGGATTCTAGGACGGGCAAACAAAGTTTACACCATTCTAGATGGACCACCTTCTGGTTGATATTATAGGTTCGACAGAAGGGTCCTGGTGTGTATATAGCTGTAGAACCAGGATAGTAGGTCCTGACCTCGTATGTCCTCTCCCTTCTTCTCACCCTACATGGTTATCAGAGATTCCACCAAAGAGGAATAGTAATTTACAAAAAAAAAACAGGAATGGGGAGGAATAATCACTTAGATCCTGAGAACGGGCAGTTTAATTGGCTAGTCCCATTGTATACACATAAGGCGGGATTCTATTATTTATGTACAGTATATATTCATTTATTTATTATCTGAAAACAAAATATGTTTATTTAGTGTACTTTACCGGAAACAAAAAAGTAGAACATCACTATGATGTAATATAGCGTGTCGGAAGAGCATATTCAAATATATCCTATTTACTTACAACTTTAGGTGACCATATAGTATTTGGGTTTCCTAGATGAACTGTGATAAATATTCATAAATTATAGGTTTATATGCAGAAAAATTAAGGTTTAAAGGTTTCTGAAAATTTCTGAATTAGTGCCAACACTTAAAAAAAACTTGGTCCTTTAAAGCTATTTTTACTTGTCAGCTCTTGTGCCGATGTATGACTTTACCACGGAACTCTTTAAGCGCTTCGGAAAGATTCACCAATTTAATTAACTAAAAAGTAAAAAGAGCGTTCATTTTTCTTTTATCGTTCAGAGAGGAAAAGGTATATATATTTTTTTTATTTATTTTTTTAAATAAAATTAGGAAGACAGCTAAACGGATGAAGCATCTTTAAGACTACTGGCATTATTTATGCGGTAATCCTCCGTCCTCATCTGCATTGCTAAAAAGAAGACGCACTAAGCATTTTCACCCTAAAATATATTGCTGCTATATTTAAGCTAATTTCCAGCTGTCACCGTCCTGACGGATGTGAACATTTGCTCACATAATTCATTTGCCACTGTATAAAACTTTATCAAACACTTAATGTTATTCCCATAGAAGCTTAGAAAATACTTAAATAGACCTTTATGAAGTTAGATGTATAACCTCTTGACCCATAGTGCTTTAAAGATTGCTGTTAACAGGACAATAAATGTGAAACAAATCTTGAATAATATAATTGCTACCGAGTCAAGCACTGAAACTACATTTTCCCAGGCGTTTCGATTCATATTTCACCGCTCTACGTATATATGATACGCAAGATGTGTCATTTAAGGAATTCTTCATTTAAAACCATCAGACAGTGCTCACGTCTAACATATATATTTTTATAAATATTGCTAAGTTGCAACTTGAAAATAATATGTAAAAAAAAAAAAAGATAAAGTGGCCCTCACATAGGTGTTAGTATTGCCATGACCATACGGTAAAAATAGTTCTTGTTCCATTGAAGTCAATAGAGGGTGCAATACATCCTCCAACCACTTGGTGCTGCTGGTGCACAAGTGTTTAAAATCACACTCAGCTCAACCGGCAGCTATCATAGAACCCGATATCTAGCACAAAATTGTTTTTTTTTGTTTTGCATCAGTTTCTTTTTTAAAAAATATTATTTTTTTGGACATTTCAACCCAAAAAATTGATCTTTAGACAGAATAGTCTCATATTTCAAATGATAGCTGCCAAGTGAAAAGTTTTTTTTTCCCAGGCTAGCCAATTGTCAGTACAGGTAATTGGTTCCTTTCCTTGAGTGGAAAGTGAAGATCGCTGGTTTTGTTGAACCTCAACCTCATCTAGGGTATTAACCATTTAAGTCTTAACCACTGTTTTAGTTAAAGGCTGCAGCCTTTGGTTGCCATAGAGGGCATCACTCAACATTTTAAAGACTAGACCCAAGACCAGGCACTTATTGGGTAATTTCACATCTTTTCCAATTTGACCAAAGATGGGACATCAGGAGGTGTAAAGACAAATGTCAGCTGTTGATGACATTCTCATCACTCAATCCAATTTAAATGAGAAAAAGCCAAATCATATTCCAATAGTGTCCTTTATAAATAATTTTATATTGAAAATGCGATAAAACAATAAAGTGAACTCAAGAAATAACAAGATTTGACAGACAAGATGATCGGGAAAGAGTCTACTGGCTAAAAAAAGTAAATATAGATTTCCTTTGACATTTTTATGTTAGCTCTTTGTCGCACGCAGAAAATATGATTTCACATTTGAATTATATTAGATTAGATTTACATAAGCAAACATTGCTATATTTTGGAAGCAGATGATGCTCATCTAAGATTTCTTTCGACATTGGGTTAGGAAAAAAATTTAAACAGGAGCGACACTATACAGCATGGTAAAAACATACAGTTTATAGAAGTAAATCAAATAAAATCAAAAGTAAAAAAAGTCAAATACCCTAACCTGAGCCATCATCCAAATAAAGTCATCCGTAAAAGATGTAAACCTGTGCCTGTGAAAAGTGAATTGGAAAGCTTGCTAGTTTTGCCACCTTTTCCTACCAATATGGCTGCCATCAGGGGGGATACAGCCCATACAGCTGTCCGGGCCTGGCCTCCATGCAGAGCACGGGCTTTCCGCTCTGTGGCCATCTTTTTTTGCGTGTCGATCGCAAAATCTGTTGGGCCTTGCTAATAGGAGAACGTGCGAGGTAACGCTCAAGTCTTCAGCACAGGGTCTACAACAACCTCATGCTTCTTGCAGCTGGACGTCTTATTGCAGCTGGACATCTTCTGTCCCACGGCAAGAATGAAAGGTACTCACAGAGGGGTATGTTGAGGACTGATGGGGACAGGGTGGGATGGTCACAGTGTGGATTTGGCATTGGGGGGGCAAATAGGTATGGACTATAGGGAGAAAGAGGGCAGAGGTGTATGCGGACTGGGGGAGCAGAAGGGCATGGACAGTGGAGGATGGGAGTTGGAGAGGGCTACAGACACTGGAGGGTGGGAGTTGGATAGGGGTACGGACACTGGAGGATGGGAGTTGGAGATGGGTACGGACAGTTGTGGGGGCGGGAGGCATGGGAGTGGAGCATGTTACTGGACACTGCGAGGAATGGCAGAGTTTGTGAGGTGGTCACGGACAGTGCGAGGATGGGAGTTGGAGGTGGGTATGGACACTGGAGGATGGGAGTTGGAGTTGGGTATGGACACTGGAGGATGGGAGTTGGAGAGGGGTATGGAGAGGCAGGGCCACTGGGCAGAAGAGTGAAGAGTTGCAACACTAATGGGAGACCCATCAACATACATCACTACTGAACCCCCCCAAATGGCAGAGGTGGCCCCCAGATCTCAAGGAAATATCTGTATGCTATTCCACTGATTGATAAACTAAAAGGACAAGGTACAGGTATTTTGTTAAATTGATACTTTATGCTAAAAGCTCCGAGTGTGACAGATTCCCTTTAAAGCTTCACATTAGCTCTAGTTTTATGGTAAACGCACATTGGAGTCAATTTTCCATGGAGTCCAATTCATTTTACTGCATGCAAATCGTTGCAGTTATTCATTAGTAACAGGATTTAGAAAATGACTTCTGGCCCAGTTAACTCCTCCCCCAGCTGCATCTACTGAAAAGTAGGAAGCATACTCAGGTACACTTCTTGCACATGCTCAGTAGGATACAGTTCTTATTTGGGGAGCCGAATTTGGCAGCGGCCAATCGTGTGTATGCTATCTGAACACTGACGTTGCTAACATGGGGCAATTGACTGCTACTCTTTGTATTTTGGGAACGGATTTCAATTTAGGTACGACTAGAATGTGCAGAAGGAACGCTTCCTGTCTACACTTTCTAGTTTCAGTGCAATAAAGATATATAAAAATATATATAATTTTAGGGAGAAGACTGGTCCTTTAATTTAAAATATTCTATTACACAATTATATTACAATTTAGCAGTATGGTGCTTTCTTGTGTTTTAGAGAAAACCACCTCAGCTTAAATTTAAAAAAATCTTTAATCAACTGTAAAAAAAATATTCTATATAATATTTTAACCCTGGAATTATATCTACGTTTGGAAATATCTAATATTATGTACACTAAATTTGATTAAATTATTATTATTATTATCTTTTTCTTTAATGGACCCCTCCCTGGAAAATTCAAATATTAAACAAAAAAATATGAAAAAAATGTCATTTTTAGACCTTGAAAATGTGCTAAAAATGAATCCTAAAAAACTATTTTCTATTTTTGGCTTCCAACATCTGTTGGCGGGTTAACACAAGGGGAAAGAATTCACATTGACGTTGTGATTAAGAAATAATTTGGCAAATTCAAAAAATGTGGAAGCTTCGTATCTTCGCATGTTTAAGATGAATTAATGAAAGCTGATCTGTTATACTCGCTCCAGGCGAACTAAGCGAAAATAGCATTCCCTTTGTAATTAACCAGTAGTTACGCATTGCTGTATGCTTAGCGAGATATGATTTAACATCCAGGGGTCTCCGGTATACCTCGGGCTATACCTTATCCGTATGCCACTTCAAAATGCTTAAGAAATTTTGCATATTTGCTGAGTGCTTTATAAAAATGTAAATAAGTTTATTAACTGTATTATCTCATTTAAAAAAAAAAAGGCTGGGAAACTAACAAATGAATAAAGACGGGTCATTAAAATATCTCAATGCTCATTGACTTGGGTTACAAGTTTGATGAAATAAGGCGGCTTAAAAAAAAATAAAATAATAATAATAATAATAAAAAAACCCAATTTATTCTGTTTCGGCCTTTAATTACACAACATCAGTATATTTCAGAAATGATGCTCCACAATCTGATTC
>VKOC01029564.1:0-10304 GCA_009364415.1 Spea multiplicata
TACCTTGAGAGGATCAATGTCCTTTTTGAGAGAACCTTTGAACTCTTGTTGCAGCGTGGACCTCCATTGTAGCTTCCATGTGACTACCATCACTAGGTGGCTATTTGCTTAAGGTGGGCAGTGGTCATGCCTTCTGTCTGGCAGGCACCCACTCCTTGGACCAGCCCATCTCTCCCCATATCATGTTATACCCCCAACTCAGGTTTATGCAGTTTATTTCAGAAAATATCACAAAAATAATTTTGTTACCATTAGTTTTGGCCATTTTGTGAATTTATTGATCTAAAATAGCAAACACTAGTTTAGAAAAAGAAAACATTTATAAAAGTACATGTTTTATGTTTATGTATGGGTGTATTCTAAATCCCAGTCCAGTTTTTATCACAACCTTGTTCAGGAGTCCATTGCTCCAATGTCCTAATCGCTAATATTTTCTTTGTCTACAGATCGTCAAGTGTTCCTCATAATGCACAACTTGGCACTCCTGTTTCTTAAAAGCCACATTTTCCATAGTTTCAATAGATAATAAGTATAATAATCCAGTATTAGTTATCTGATTTAATTATACACACTGTATTTCTGATTTGTTTTTACTTTCTCTCCAACTTTCAAAATAAAAATGTATTTTTTTTTCAATTTCAGAATACCCTGAAAAGTGCTATATATCTTAAATCCTGCCTTTGTATATGCAATCTACATGTTCTTTAAACAGATATGAGTGAATAAAACTCTATTGAGCTCTCATCAATTTGTTTTGGGTTTTTTTCTCAAGAATTTGTTTAACAGAGATCTTTATTATTGAAAATAACTAAGTGTGAGCTTTTGTATTCTGTATGTGTCTCCGTCTAGTCTCTGTCTAAGTGTATGTGAGACTCGCAATTAGACGTTTCTTCCAGTTATGTCATCATGGACGGTGTTGGTCTTTTTATATGTCTCTCTTCCTGCTGCACAAAAAACAGCAATACAATGGACACAAAATCTTAAAAAAAATAGGAAAACATACTGAAGACCCCTGTATTTTTAATAATTCCATTGGCCCAAAAGCACACAGCCAAGAGGCAAATTATAGTTGAACAAACTGTAAACGGAACCAGGTAGACCAGGAATCCCTGGCCATTGCCGTCTCCCTCCTCATAGAGTAAGCCAGCTACCAGAAGGTAGTCTCTCCAGATCTCAGGCTTAACCTATTTATATATATATATATATATATATATATATATATATATATATATACTATATATATATGTATGTGTGTGATGTGTGTGTGTAATGTGTGTGCAATGTGTGTGTAAAGCAAGACAGCTAATTTAGAATTTATCACCAACCATACACCAAACACATACCTCTACCTCTTCTGGAGATTCCCTTCAAATGCGCTGTGTGAGCTGCTTACACTACTACTGAGGGGTCAACTGATGTCCCCACTTAGCCCTTCTCTGCAAATGATTGGGATGAACCTAGGTGACAGCAGGCGTCTGCCTCGGCAGGCACATTAGCGCCCTCATGATTCAAGCACTTCTGTCTGGCCCTGCTACCTTAGATATGATGAATAGTTAAGGCAGTGAAAGTTTGTATTAGTATTCGGTGGGACCACAAGGACATTGCCTTGCTGCTCAATGTGATCAGTATGATACTACATCCGTCTCTGAGTCTTATAAATAATGAACGAAATCATCTGTGAAGATGGATATTTATTTTAAAGGAAACATCGAAACCCATGCAATTCATTAGAAACAACAATTGCCTCCATTGTTGTGATATAAATGTGCTCATAATTTACGCTGTGTTTGGAGTGGAGGTTACTTGCTCTTCTGTATTTTGGTCGGTTGTAGGAGAATCTCCGAATGAGCACAGTGCCTAAAATGAAGCACAAATCAGCATTAATGCCTTAATGTCTACAAGAGATGCAGTTTTAGTATCTTTTATATCTATGGGAATTATTCACTTAACCACAAGCTGCAAGGAGACAAAACGTTTCATCATCATAACCATACCTGGGAACTTCTGGGCTCCGGCTACCCAGAGCCTTCCCTTGTGGGACGCGGCCAGGACTGCCCACTGACGTCAGCGGACAGTCACACTGACGTTGGTGGGCGGTCCCGTTGATGTTGGTGAGGGGTTCCCTTTGATGTCCGTGAGGGATCCTGCTATCATTGGTGGGCGGTGAATGAGTTTCCCCATTTAATGGAACAAATGGGTCGGGCAGTGGGCCGGGTCAAACCCGGAGAGTTCCCAGGTATGATCATAACCATGACATACACTTCATCTCAGTTTCTTAAAAGCATGACAAATATAATGATGATGTACAGGAGGACAACCTTAAAGCCGATAATTTTGGCACTTTTTATTATAGTAAGTTCACCAGAGCATTAAGTCGGGCCAATTAAGACACAAACTGATCTCACCGACTTCACTATTTAATATAATAATAACTTTCTCGAGGGACAGATGTGGGTGATTACCCTCAAAAGGGATTTTCTATTTAACTTTGACACCTAAACTGTGTCTGTAGTTGCCCCAAAAAATAGATTTTAGTACATTTGCTTTCTTATGCATTTCCATGTTTTGTTTCTTTTAAGATGCTGTTCCATCTGCTCCGCTGAATTTAACGCTTCTGTCAGTAAATGTAGTTTTAGAAGCATCGATCCTAGTAAAGATTAATTCCCCAAACTTTCCTAGAAATAATTATTTAATTACCTATAATTTTGCCTCACTTGCCATGTGACAAAAAGAATGCACCGATAGCCTGTTGCCATAGAAACTGAAAAGCATCTTAAATGTTGCTATAGTTTTACTTAAAGCTTCAAAAGTAACAATAAAGCAATCTGGTTATGATTATGTTATTTGCTTAACGAACTGGAACAAAGTGGAACAGCACCGTTAATCCGTATTAACAAATGAAGTACACCTATACTTCATTGGTTGATGGCAGATGAGCCCCCTGCTGGCGACCAATGGAGTCGCTCGTACAAACTTTTAACATCCTGGTCCAGAAACTTGGCCGGCAGAGACCACTGGTCTACCTTTTCCAGCAGTTAAAAGTCCGTACAAGCGACTTTATTGGTCGTTCGTATGGACTTTTAACTGTTGGAGGAGGGAGACCAGTGGTCTCTGCCGGCCAAGTTAACCCCTGACGGCGAACCTACGGATTTTCGTTCCCGTTATCTACGCAGCATCGCACAGGTTATTGGGAGCAGAAATCTGTATTTGCCGTCAGGAGTTAAAAAGGCCGTGCGAAGGAGCCTATTGGTCACCTACAGAGTACTCCTCTGGCATTAACCAATTGTTGGATGCCAGAGGAGGACCCTGCAGGCGACCAATAGAGTCGTTCGCACGGCCCCTTAACCCCTGACGGCGAACCTACGGATTTCCGCTTCCGTCAACCCCTGCTATGATATAGTTAGTATTCATTATATATGATATATTACATATTAGATTATGTAATGCATATGGATATGATTATTGTAGAGTTCAGTAGTGCTACATAGTTACATAGTAGGGTTGAAAAAGACATAGCTCAATCAAGTTGAACCAAAGTAATGATATCTTTATTATACTTACCATACAACCACAAAAGCACATACATAGACATACAACTGCTACAATGACAACAGCGATATATTGGAAGATCAAAATCCAAAAGGCAAATTTTAAAAGGGTATCATTACACACACCGGTATTTTCCCTGTAGGTGGTGAAAACCCATACACTGCCTGTAAAGAAGACACTTACAATTAGAAATCATTATTCAATTAAAAACGTCAATGTAATGCTTTACAGCAGTGGCTTGTATGTATGCTTGTGAACATGGGTGTCTATGTATAAGTGTATGTGAGCATGGATGGATATGTGTATGTGAGCATGGATGTGTATGTGAGCATAAATGTTTATGTATATCGGTATGTGAGCATAAATGTCAATGTATAAGTGTATGTGAGCATGAATGTCTATGTATAAGAGTGTGTTAACATGATTCTGTATGTGAAAGCATTTGTATACAAGCATAAATGTGTAAGTGGGCTTCACGCTTAGCGCACAAACACTTTTCTTTTCCATGAATGTGTAAGTGTTTGTGTGTTAGCATAGATGTGTTTATGTTCATAGATTTGTATGTATAAGTACATACAGTAGTATGAGTGAGAGTGTGTGTTAGCATTAGTGTTTAAGTGCTTGTTTTAGCATTGGATTTGTATGTGTTGTGTTTGTGAGCATAAATGTGTGTATATATAAATATATATATATATACATATATACATATAGATGTGTATATATATGATAGGTGTGAGAGGGAGTGTGTGTATGTGTATGTTAGTTTGAGTACATTTGTGAGTGTATGTAGCAAGGAGCAATGAATGCACAGATAAGCTGTTTGGGGATAATGGATGCACATTGAAGCTGGGGGCAAACATGGTTCAGGCAGCATGTTTGGGGTTTAGAAAGGCACTGATTAGCTGCTTGTGGTAAATGTGGCACTCAAAGCCTGTTTGGGGCAAATGTGACACTGTGGAACATGTTGCTTGGTGAAGTTGAGGGGACCAGATCGGCACGCCATGTCATATACTGTTCATCAACCCATTTTGTGGAGGACAGAGAAAAATAAAGACAAATTCTAGTCTTCAGATGCCCATGAAGAAGCATTGATGTTAAGGGTTTTTCAATGGGGTCAAGTGATAATAAGTAGATAAAAACTAGATGTAATATTTGTAAATGTGATATGTCTTGTGTTAGCATGTGACCATAGGCAGTGATCTTTCGAGGTATAAAATAGAAATAAGTAAGTATACATGCTGGGGTGGGGAACAAATTGAAATCTCCAAACTTACCAGCAATAAACCAGCAAAATTGAAAGAGTCCAATCACCCCCTCTATAACATAGATCGTAATTTCAGCAAAACGTTTTAGAGGTAGGATCGTAAACGCCAATATGTTAAATGCTCCAGAGACGATCAGGTAAATTGCGACCTTCGGCTCAACTTTGCAATTATCAAGAAACAAAGCACCTGTTAACCAATAAGAAATGACACAGTAGTTATCAAGTACAACAAGAAACAGAGAACAATGCACAAAACACAACAAGGTTGTATTATGAAAATAACCATTGAAATAGAATAGGTGCTTTTTGTTTTTTTTGTTATACATTTACAATCTATATGTTTGTATAAGGATTATGAAACATAAATTCAACTTTGCCTATTAAATTTCTCATTGGCTACCCAACACAAAGCGCAAAGGCTGTCAATTTTTTTCAGAGCCCCAGGTTAAGGCAACCTGGGAACTTCTGATTGTGGTATTTGGGTGAGGGAGCACTTGAGCACTCACTTTAATTTGGGCAGTAGGCGTACCAAAATGCACTGGATTTTTTGCCCACCTCTTGTTTGAGGTTAAGACTATACACACTGGAAATGTCACAATGGAGCCGGAGATCTTTGACTCCCACTACCCCTTGAAGGCTTCAGTGGTTCCCCTCTTTCAAGGGGAGTAAAGAAGATCTGGAATCTCCTTGTTTTTTTTGCCAGAGAGGTAAAGTAGGCGCTAACATATCCATTTGGAGTCTGTGGCCTAGATATGAAGGTACATTGGTAGAGGTGGGGAAGCTGGCCAGTTTGAGACACAAGTCAAGGCTCAATAAGCTGTGCATGAGCAGAGCCAAACAAGCCCACAACAGAAAGGTCCTGATAAGAGGGCGAGTTGGATCTGCCGTGGCTCGTACTCCCGCTCTTTTTGCAAGCCAAGGTTAATCCAAGTGTTGAACTCAACCCAACACGGGCACACACAGCTATGTACGTTGGCATTTAATGGTGTAAATGTCTTACCCATGATGATCATAACAATGCTGAGTACTGACCAAAACGAAATAGAAAGTACAGGAACTGCAATAAAATACAACAAATTAGCATATATAAAAGCAATATGGAAAGTAATTTACTGGCAAGGACATTAAGCACAATGTACCGTATCACAGTGAAGTGTGAATGGTTCTATTGTCAGTGACATCAACATGACTCTTTTTTGTTTAAATCTAAGACCTAACTGTAACACCCGATACATTATACGACATACAGTAGTAAAAGTGAGCAGTGTTTGTGAGAATGGCATTAAACAAGGATAAAAATCTAACCAACATCGCTGTTGCTGCTTTTGATGCAAGTAGAATAAAAGGCCCAAACTAAACAGCAATCCCAGTGTGAAAAAAAATCCTTTTAGGCCCCAAAAACTATTTCTCCTAAATGATATTACCATATCCCTCTTCTCTGACCCACCACTTTTTTTTATTATTATTATTATTATTATTCTATCATAACCTAACTCAAAATGTAACTATTGAGATACGTATCTTTGAGATGCAGTACAGAGTATGTAATAGGGATGACAGTTAAAAGTAAAAATAACTGAAAAACTGATACTTTTTCATTAATGCATATTCTAAATGTTGCATTGTACTTACTTGAAAACGACCCACTCATTTCTGAAATTCCTGGAAAAGGGAAATTGAATTTTGTTTCATGAGGAATTGTTTCAAAGAGCGCCAAAAAGAGACACTATACCCACTCTAAGATGTTTTTTTTTAAAATAGTTTTTCCTTTCAATTATCTTCATATGATTATCTAAACCACTTTACTTCTTCCCACGAAAGTATCATTAAAAGGACCCCACAAAGATTTTCATATTTTAAGGTATAGAAAAATAACATGGGACAATATAGTTAGTCAAGTGACCACAGGGTTAAATAACATTTACAGGAGATGAACGTTTGTATCTGCAACGGAACAATATCACACATACATGAAAAAACATGTTTGCTAATGGGGTGGGAATTAGACTGTTTGTAAGCGTTGGCATTGAACATCATACATGCCAAACCCAACCATTCCATGTGTCCAAAGCAGGACAACTTTGTATTTTATTTTTCCAAATCTTTTCCCTAATTTCAGAACATCAAATAGACCCCCTAGCAGAACCTCAAACCAGAACTTTGTCCTTGGTGGCATCCCTCAAACATTTTGGCCTACCATTCACCTGACACTATAACCATAAAGCACCGGAGAAACCGTTACCATAGTTTAACAAAACTTGACAAAAACAGTATCACAGGTCACCATCCCGGGAACAAAAAGTCAAACAACCTTTACCAGTGCAACCATGTCTTGACCAACATTTGGACTTTGCAAATCAATCTGTGCACAACAGAGCGGAGAATGCTGCCATAGAGAGTGCTCAGGGCCCCACAGGTGATCGTTCTACAACCTATCTCACTTGGATCGTTCTACAACCTATCAAACTTTGCCCGTACCCAAAACTTGCCTTATTCCAGGACAGTGCCAAACTGGATCAGAGACATAAAACAAATCCCCCAAAACACCAAGACCCCTCCAAAATTAAAAGGTATAAATAAGCAAGACACACAAATACACAGTATGTCACGATTGTGGGTACTGGGTCAGGGGGGAGTCTTCTTCAGAGCCCAGTAAGCGGCTGATGGACTCCAGATGGAGGAGCCCTGCATATAAAAGCGCCAGATACTTTAGTTCCCTTTTATTTACATTTATTTGTTTTTCTCCATATCCCATCCATTTTTGGTTGTTGCTGGTTTTCCCCTTTTTTATCTATTGTTCTTAGTCTCTATTGTTAGCCATTAGTTTCTTCTTTCTATTTTCAGGTGTTCTCTCTCTGATTTATTTCCACATTTTGTCCACTTTTTTTTTTTTGTAATTAAAACTTAAGAAAACCAGATACATCTCATACCCACATATTACACGACAACCAGTGGACATCAGACATAGTGATTCTATACCAATAAGGATACATGTCTTGATACAACAACTTCCATTATGAAGAATTTTGTTATTGATGCATGAGACAACCCAAACCAATACTGAAATATACGCTATTATAACGCTATTTTTTGTTTTTACAAAAGGTTCAATATTTCATTACCTCTCAAAAATTCCAGTATCTAACCACACCTAGTAATCACGTCTGCTCTGTTGTGCCTACTTCTTTACTTTTTCTTAGTAGCCCACACATAAACTCGTTGTACCTTTTTATTTTTTAATATTTCTCACCCTCTCCCTTTTTTTAACATATGTATGCTTTTACTGACATGTATGCTTTTATTCCTGGTCATACCGGGGTGCCAATTCTGTTCCGTTTAGCGTTATGATCCCTCTTTGAGCACAATTTCTTGTATGAGATCCCTATACCCCAGGATCACACATGCATTGCTCCAGGAGACAGCGATCAAAGAAAAGCGATGAGACCCATGATTCCATTAGAACTGTTTTGTTATTAGTACAAAGACGTTTGGAATCAGTTATCCCAAACGGTCTTTTCTGATCTCCTGCAGCTCATAGACATTAACGGCATTCTATAAACAACAGAGCACCAAGACAGGACAATGGGCGGTCCCAAAACCCATTGAAAACAATATATTTTGAGCCCGTACATGTGCGGGCTTTGTCATTAAGGGGTTAAAAAAAAACACTTTACACCAATATGTACTAATTGGGGCATCTATACACAATGGACCAGCATTTAAATCACACGTAATCATAAAGGACAATAAACGCATGAGTTAGATATATACGGACCTGTGAAATGTCCCAGAAGACTAGCAAAGGAAGTCTGTTCAGAGGAACTAAGCCACAGGACAGTGTTTAAAATTGCAATTGTAGTTTCACTTTTAATTTAAGAAAACAGTCCCCACCTGCCATTTATTTGATTTAATGAGGAAGTTATTGTTACCATGGCCAATATAAAAATACACAGAAGTAAGAAACAGACTAACAGTTACCTGCCCATCCCTTTTGAGATCACTTGTTACTGAAAGGTGTAACATACACTATTTGGAGTAAAGTATTTCGACACCTGACCATTACACCAACAGGGACTTTGACGACATCGCATTCTAAATACATAGACATTAGTATGTTGTTGGTCTCCCGTTTGCAGCTATAACATCTTCCACTCTTCTGGGACGGCTTTCCACAAGATTTTGGAGAGTTTCTGTGGGAATTTTTGCCCATTCATCCAGTCGAGCATTTGTGACGTCACCGATATTGGATAAGAAGGCCTCGCAAACCTCGTTTCCAACTCATCCCAAACGTGTTCAGTGAGGTTGAGGGTAGGGCTCTTGGTGGCCAGTCACGTTCTGCCAGGTAACCAACATTCTGTTCAGTCACCTACACGGGTGACAAGGCGGAAACCGTGCAGGGCAGGGCTGGCACCTTCAAGCCCACGGTAGCAAGTAAAGTAGAGTGGCTTCCAGTACATAAATCACGCTTACACTCATTCTGAACCACTCCGCCACCTACAGAGCTCCAACTTTTTTTAAACATGTCATGGAGGAGCAAAAAGAAGTGAAGAAGAAATGGAAACAGTGACCTTGATAGATTTTGCCCATGAGCTTTTTCACAAAAGCCTTTTTTTATTTATTTCTTTTTCATTACGTGAAAAGCATCTGTTTACCTAATGTGAAAGTGTTAAAAAAAATCTTGGCTTCATTCCCAGTCATGTCCCACTGTAACCCTCCCACTGCAGTGAGAAGGCTGTCTTTGGATAGGGTTGGCAGCAGTTCATGTTATGCTTGGACGAAATAGGACAAGAGCAGCAGAAGGGAGGGACCTTTGGGTTTGTCAGAAACCAGGAGGAAGACGAGAGTTTTATCTGAAAAAAGGTGAGAACTAGCTGATTTCTCTGCAAAAAAAGATTCACAGACATCTGACGCAGACCTGCAGGGACCGGCTGAGAATCTGCAGAACTATTATCTGTAACGTACATCTGCAGCCATGCTTCACATTAACTTTCCCTTGCCAGAGGCTTGCAGAACGGGATTGCTGTATTAGATCAATTGCTATTTGCCTCTCCCAGACCACGTATTACTTATTAAAGCAAGATTCCCAGGAAAAATCTAGTAGAGCACTGAAATACCTCACTTTAAAGTGCTTATCTTGGGATGATTGAGATGATGATTGATAAGTGTTATAAGAAGCTATCTATCTATCTATCTATCTATCTATCTATCTATATGTAGATGTTTGATAGAGTAGAAATATGAATTATTTTACTAGGAGGGAGTCCGGCAAATTAAATTTGCGATTCCACCAACAATGTTGTATTTACTCAAATGCAGCATTGGAAACCTCACTCAGAGCATTGTTTTTCGCCCAGTTTTTTTTTTCTGAGATGATTCTTTGTGTCACGCCCACCCCCGGGTCCCCGCTGCTCCGGTCTCGCTCGGTGGAGTGCTATCAGCAGGTCCCCCAGGTGCATGGTCTTGCTGTCCCTGGTAAATCACGGCAGGGTTG